>CM060305.1:173308621-173316121 GCA_030674185.1 Monoplex corrugatus
GGTCCTCTCTAACTTTAAGGATTCTAAGCAGCATGCTTTTACCAATCTTTTAGTGAAACACACTTAGGCTGTCCATATTGCCCTACGGAGCCGCCCAAAGCCTACAAAACAGCTCCCAATCTTGCCCCCCAAAACATCAATTGTCTAATAGCAAGATCTGTAACATTACCTGCACGCCAGCAAAGTTCTCAGTCCCTCACGCAATACCACGGCCCCAGCTCCTCCTCCCTCTCCTCCCCCTCCCCCCCCCCCCGCTTACACCCTGGCAACTCTTTCCACAAAGTATTACTACTCTCCCTTTCCCACCCCCTCGTCTAAGACGTGAAGTATGTAGAAATACGTGTTCAACCCAGTCGAAAAGTTTCAATGCAAGCTCTACATCCACACACACACACACACACACACACACACACACACACACACACACACTCACAAACACACAACACACACACACACACACACACACACACACACACACACACACACACACACACACACAAACCCGCATACACACATACAGACAGAGAGAGAAGGAGAAAGAGGGAGAGAGAGAGAGAGAGAGATACAGAGACAGAGTCAGAGACAGAGAGAAATAGAGAGACTGAGAAAGAAAGAGAGGAGAGAGACTGAGAAAGAGAGAGACAGAGAGACAGAGCCACAGAGAGAGAGATTAAGACAGACAGAAACACACAGAGACAGAGACAGACAGAGAAAGAGACAGAGACAGACACAGAGAGAGAGAGAGACAGAAACAGAGAGACAGACAAAGTGACAGACATACAGACAGAGAACGCGACAGATACAGAGACAAGAGAACACAGACAGAAAGACACAGACAGACAGACAGGAAGAAAGACAGTCTACCAGAGCAAGTCAGCCACATCCCAGTACGACTGCAAAATTCCCTCAAGCCAAACCCGTAAGAACAACAGACACAGTAATTAAGTCATGATGCTCACAGGGTGCCAAATCTTGATATATACATATATATACAAATCAAATCAAATCAAATCTCACACTCTCACCATTCAAAACAACAACCACTCACAATGACACACACTGAAGGACACAAAGGTAAAACAAAATGTGACTGCTGGATCTTGAGGATAAAAACAAAATGTTAAAAAATACCTTGTTTGTAACAGATCCTTGGGAGTACAAAAATACCTTGTTTGTAACAGATCCTTGGGAGTATAAAAATACCTTGTTTGTAACAGATCCTTGGGAGTATAAAAATACCTTGTTTGTAACAGATCCTTGGGAGTACAAAAATACCTTGTTTGTAAAAGATCCTTGGGAGTACAAAAATATCTTGTTTGTAACAGATCCTTGGGAGTACAAAAATACCTTGTTTGTAACAGATCCTTGGGAGTACAAAAATACCTTGTTTGTAACAGATCCTTGGGAGTACAAAAATACCTTGTTTGTAACAGATCCTTGGGAGTACAAAAATACCTTGTTTGTAACAGATCCTTGGGAGTACAAAAATACCTTGTTTGTAACAGATCCTTGGGAGTACAAAAATACCTTGTTTGTAACAGATCATTGGGAGTACAAAAATACCTTGTTTGTAACAGATCCTTGGGAGTACAAAAATACCTTGTTTGTAACAGATCCTTGGGAGTACAAAAATACCTTGTAACAGATCATTGGGAGTACAAAAATACCTTGTTTGTAACAGATCCTTGGGAGTACAAAAATACCTTGTTTGTAACAGATCCTTGGGAGTACAAAAATACCTTGTTTGTAACAGATCCTTGGGAGTATAAAAATACCTTGTTTGTAACAGATCCTTGGGAGTATAAAAATACCTTGTTTGTAACAGATCCTTGGGAGTACAAAAATACCTTGTTTGTAACAGATCCTTGGGAGTATAAAAATACCTTGTTTGTAACAGATCCTTGGGAGTATAAAAATACCTTGTTTGTAACAGATCATTGGGAGTACAAAAATACCTTGTTTGTAACAGATCCTTGGGAGTACAAAAATACCTTGTTTGTAACAGATCCTTGGGAGTACAAAAATACCTTGTTTGTAACAGATCATTGGGAGTATAAAAATACCTTGTTTGTAACAGATCCTTGGGAGTACAAAAATACCTTGTTTGTAACAGATCCTTGGGAGTATAAAAATACCTTGTTTGTAACAGATCCTTGGGAGTACAAAAATACCTTGTTTGTAACAGATCCTTGGGAGTATAAAAATACCTTGTTTGTAACAGATCCTTGGGAGTACAAAAATACCTTGTTTGTAACAGATCCTTGGGAGTACAAAAATACCTTGTTTGTAACAGATCATTGGGAGTATAAAAATACCTTGTTTGTAACAGATCCTTGGGAGTACAAAAATACCTTGTTTGTAACAGATCCTTGGGAGTATAAAAATACCTTGTTTGTAACAGATCCTTGGGAGTATAAAAATACCTTGTTTGTAACAGATCCTTGGGAGTATTAAAATACCTTGTTTGTAACAGATCCTTGGGAGTATAAAAATACCTTAACTCCCAAGGATCTGTTACAAACAAGGTATTTTTTAATATTTTGAAGGGCACAAAGCACATGAAAACCCAAAAGGGGAGAGCAGAAGGGAAGTGGACCAAAGGGGGTCGGGGGTCACGCAGAGACCAAGAGACATATACAGCAAGAGACACATCATAGTAGTTCTCATTAACCCTTTGACTCCTGCACCCTATCCACCAACTGCAAAAAAATTAACCCTTTGACTCCCTCACCCTATCCACCAGCTTCCTGCAGGAAGCTGGTGGATAGGGTGAGGGAGTCAAAGGGTTAAGTTTTTGCTTTGTTAGCATGGTTGACAGTGCAGGACGTTGGTGGACAGGGTGAGGGAGTTAAAGGGTTAAGTTTTTGCTTTGTTAGCATGGTTGACAGTGCAGGACGTTGGTGGACAGGGTGAGGGAGTCAAAGGGTTAAGTTTTTGCTTTGTTAGCGTGGTTGACAATGCAGGGACGTTGGTGGACAGGGTTAGGGAGTCAAAGGGTTAAGTGTTTGCTTTGTTAGCATGGTTGACAATGCACGACGTTGGTAGACAGGGTGCAGGAGTCAAAGGGTTAAATAAAGTAAAATGAAATACAAAGTTCATTACAAAATCCGAAACAAGTGCGACTGCACGCGTTCAAGCAAACAGGAAGCGAGACAAAGGCCAGTTGGCCGAAAATTAGCGCCTGTCTTGTCTTGTTGTATTAAATACGCGTTCTGATTCTATTTTCGTGTTTTTTCTGGTTTCAAAGTACAGTACAATTCAGAGTAAACGGACGAAGCGTGTCTGGTCTACTGGCACGAATGGACTTCACTGACGGATAAGGCAGAGAGGTGGCAAGGCCTCTGAGGTTTGGAGTCTGTTCAGGAGGGAGCCATCGCATTCTGAAAACTACTCTTTTCACGTACTGATAAACATCACTTTCATCGTCCATCTCCTGATGTCCCGCTCTGTCTTTGTGTGCCCGTCACCTCTCTCTCTCTCTCTCTCTCTCTCTCTCTCTCTTCCTCTCTCTCTCTCTCTCTCTGTCTCTGTCTCTGTCTGTCTGTCTGTCTGTCTCTCTCTCTCTGTTACTGTAATGATTGCATGAGTTGGTAAATATACATACATACATACATAAATACATCTTTTTCTCCCTCTCTCTCTCTCTCTCTCTCTCTCTCTCTCTCTCTCTCTCTCTCCCTCTTTCTCTCTCTTTCATACATGCATACATACATACATAAATACATCTCTCTCTCTCTTTCTCTCTCTCTCTCTCTCATACATACATACATACATACATACATACATAAATACATACATACATACATACTACATACATACATAAATACATACATAAATATATATATCTCTCTCTCATACATACATACACACATCTCTCTCTCATACATACATACATACATACATACATACATACATACATACATACATACATACATACATACATACATACATACATACATACATACATCTCTCTCTCTCTGTTTTAATGTAATGATTGCATGAGTTGGTAAATATAGGCCGCTGGTGCTGTCTGGCTTGTGCATTTTTGTTTTCTTAAACCATTCGCCTATTCCTACTTTGTTGATCCTGAGTCACCTATTCTGAATTTGTTGAACCTGTTCCGCCTATTCCCAATTTCGCCTTGTTTAAGAGAGAGAGAGGGAGAGAGAGAGAGAGAGAGAGAGAGAGAGAGAGATAGATAGACAGAAAGACAGAGAGAGACAGATAGAGAGATAGAGAGAGAGACAGAGAAAGAGAGAGACAGACAAAGACAGAGTGAGACAGAGAGAGAGAGACAGACAGACAGAGAGACAGACAGACAGACAGACAGCCAGCGAGGCTGAATAGCCTAAACAGGAATGGCGGGTTGGCGAAGCGGAACAAAGCGTCAAACTGTAAACAAGGATATAAAGGATGGTCGGGCCATCCAACAGTAGACGACGCAGGACAAGGTCAATCGATCTGCTCCAGAAAAAAAAACATGGAGGTCAAGGTTAGTCAAGATCCAAGGAATTTGTTTTCCATCGACGTGATTTTTGTTTCTTGGATAACTGAATGCGCGTTGCTTCCCCCCCCCCCCCCCCCGCCACTGTGCAGACAGAAAGTACGCTATACAGTCTGCATATTCCATCTTCAGCGGGTGTGCATGCTGAGTGTTTTCACGTGTTCATATGTTCATAAACCACTGGACACCGACACGACTTACAGGATCTGTGATGTGCTATTTCGATGTTGTGCATACATATATACAGACGATGGGCCTCAGGGCACTAACAGGTCTGTGTTTATGTGGACCTCATCATCATCATCATCATCATCATCATCATCGTCATCATCGTCATCATCATCATCGTCATCATCATCAGGTGCCTTGCCGCATGGCGTTGGCGATTATGGACTTCCATCTGTCTCTATCTCTTGTTGCCTCAAGCATCTCTTCCACCCTCCTTGTCTTCAGCCCACTCTGCAAGTCCGTCTAGTATCTTCTCCCTGGGTCTACCCGGTGCTCTCCTTCCCTCCAGCTTTCCCGTTGTGACCAGGTGCTCCAATTCCCCTTTCCTCATAAAATGGCCTATGAATGTTGCCTGTCTTTTCCTAATCTTCCTTATGAGTGATCTACTTGTGTCTGCCTCCATCAAAACTGTCTCGTTTGTTTTCTTTGCTGTCCATGGAACTCTCAACATCTTTCTTAGAAACCTAGAAGATCAGAAAAACGTCCAGCTTTTACCCACCTTGTGATCGGGGGGGGGGGGGGGGGGAGCATCCGGGCAGGAAGTATGACGTTTTATCTACTTTAACTATCAGGCCCGTTGATCCAACCATAATTGCGAAAAAGTCCTTGCGTGTGAGTTTATTTTCGTTTGTACGCTCCCTCACGCGAGCTCGAGCAAGCGCACGTGCGGGCATGCGCACGTGCACACACACACGCTCGCGTGCGCACACACACACACAGATAGTCAGTCACGCACAGACAAACACACACACACGCACACACGTTCAGTCATGCACACACACACACACACTCATACACACTCACGCACACACACACACACACACACATTCAGCCATGTACACACGTGCACACACACACATACACACACACTCAGTCATGCACACACACACACACACACAAACACACAACGCACATATATTCTCTCTCTCTCTCTCTTATCTCTCTCTCTCTCTCACGCACACACACACACACACACACACACACACACACACACACACGCACACGTACACATTCACTCACACACGCACATACACGCACACACATACACACACACAAGCACACACACACATACACACACATGCACACACACACACAAGCACATACACACATACACGCACACACATACACACACTCACACACACACACAAGCACACACATGCACACACACACATACACACGCACAGACACACACACACACACACACACACACACACACACACACACACACACAGTCTACATATTCACCATGACTGTTGTCATGGAAATCCTCTCACAATCACCCAGATAAAAGAATCCCTGATTCCCACTGAGACTGAAAAACACTGAGGGTAATGGCTAATTGTCCATACTCAACTCTCCATTCTCGATATAGATTTAGTCCTTCCTTCCCAACATCAAATTAGTATCATGACTTATGCAAGCAAGCAAACAAACGAAAACTGAAAAGTTCTGAAGGATTTCGTTTTTGATGATATTTTTCTATTCTCCACACGACAATATTCCCACCTCCATCGTCTTCCATAACATCTGCAAAGTACAGTGCGGTTCATTTCTTTTTCGATCCCAATTTTCATCTCACCTGCAGTCTTTTTTCTTTTTCCTTCAAACAAAATCGAATGGTGGTAGGTTATCAAACTTTAATGAATTTCAGTCTCCCTTTGTTTTATCTTTATGCTTTCTTTTTTGCACCATTCCGATTTGAAACTCCAAGCCATAATCAAAATGTATTTTCCACTGTATTTCAGTTTCAGTTTCAGTTTCAGTTTCTCAAGACGACGTCTCCGCGCTCGGAACGAATTCTATATGCACTAACGTCACAGGTGCCATGTGCATGGTGATCATGGCACAAGCCTTAAGCCTGCATATAAACCCATAAGCTGGCCAGGTCCTGAGGCCCTACCTAGCCTACGTTTTACCTATAGAGAGACTGGTTATTTTATATATATAAAAAAAAGGCTTGTTATTTTGTAATCACGACAATGGAAGAAATCACTGTTTCTTGATATCAGTCATGTATATTCGTCATATTGGATCAACTCTAAAGCTTTTCTACATCTACAGGGAAGAAATGAATATCTCTGCCAATACATACTAAAGAAGAATGGACTTTGAAAACGAGCAAATACAAACAGAAACAGGATGGTCAAATCAACTGAGTGCGCTGACTACGTACTGATGCCATCATCATGTCAGTCTTACTGCACCTGTCAGCTTTTCTATAGACATGTGTGCCGCTTAAGCCATTTCTCAGCAAGAATGGAAGGCAGCGTGAAAAAAAAGGCAGTAAATGTATACTGTATACTGTATCGAAATTTCAGGAGGCAGGTACGAAAAGAACGTAAACGAAGAAGATTAGGAAAAGACATGCAACATTTATAGGACATTTTATAAGGCAAGAGAAATTAGAGCACCTAGTCACAACAGGAAAGCTTGAGGGAAAAAGAGCACTAGATAGGCCCAGGGAGAAAGTATTGGACGGACTTGCAGTGTGGTTAAGGACAGAGAGAGTGGGAGATGTACCTGCAGCGACAAGGGATAGATTAGTATGGAGGACCATAATCGCCAACGCCATACAGCAGGCCACATGATGATGATAATGATCGAAATTTCAAAACGAACTTGGAAAAAAGAAACATTTAACACAGCTGCTAAATATTTATAGTCGTTCCCTAGAATACATTTTAATGCAATCATCAGAAGCTTGAAGCTGACTTGAACTGTGCAATAAATGTCTTGTAATGACAGTGGTGAGAAGCTTCATTTTATTT
>CM060305.1:173321121-173353621 GCA_030674185.1 Monoplex corrugatus
GGTAATAGCACATAGGTCAACTTATATATCTGTCATATCTAATCTAAGAGAGAGAGAGACAGACAGACAGACAGATAGACTGAAAGACAGGCAGACAGTATATACATATAAATATGTGTGTGTATATACATCGAGGTATATAGATATATAATGTATATATATATATGTATATCATCATCATCATCAGGTGCCCTGCCGCATGGCGTTGTCGACCATGGACTTTCCAACCATCTCTATCTCTCGTTGCCCCTAGTATCTCCCCCACCCTCCTCATCCCCAGCCACTCTGCAAGTCCGTCCAGCATTCTCTCCCTGGATCTACCTGGTGCCCTCTTTCCCTCCAGCTTTCCCCTTGTGACCAGGTGCTCCAAATCCCCCTTCCTCATAAAATGGCCTATAAATGTTGCCTGTCTTTTCCTAATCTTCCTTATGAGTGATCCACTTGTGTCTGCCTCCATCAAGACTGTCTCGTTTGTTTTCTTTGCTGTCCATGGAACTCTCAACATTCTTCTGAGAAACCACATCTCGGCTGCCTCAATCTTGCTCTGGCTTTGCTTGTTGACTGTCCACGCCTCGCATCCGTACAACAGTATTGGTTCTATATAACATTCAAGGACTCTCTTTCTGATGTTAATTGATAGGCATTTGTTGGTAAGAATGCTTGTCATCTTCTTGAATGTATATATACAGACAGACAGAGAGAGACAGACAGAGAGAGAGACAGACAGAGACATAGAGAGAATATATTGGAAACTTGATAACCTGTAGTTCACCTGTTTTTCGTTGCATGTTGTTACACTCCACGCCACATTAGACTGTCGTTCACACACATGTCGCTAATTGTGGGTACAGAACAGACGAAGAAAAAACTGGTTTCACGTGAACATCACCGTAGATGGTTTATTGCCTCGCAGTCGAGCGAGGTTAAGACAACAAAAGACAACGAATACAAAGGCAGTTTTTTTTTTCAAATCGACACAACAAAGGAAAAAGAAACAAAGCTCGCTCACACAACGACACCATCACATCCACTGACGACCCACGAAAACACAGGAAACAAAACAACAAAGAAAGAGAGAGAGAAAGAGAGAGTGAGAGAGAGAGAGAGAGAAGAGACAGAGACAGACAGACAGGGAGACAGACAGAGACAGACAGAGACAGAGACACAGACACAGAGAGACAGACAGAGAGAGAGTGAGAGAGAGAGAGAGAGAAGAGACAGAGACAGACAGGGAGACAGAGACAGACAGACGAGACAGAGAGACAGACAGACAGGGAGACAGACAGACAGAGACAGAGAGACACAGAGAGACAGACAGACAGACAGACAGAGAGAGACAGAGAGACACAGACAGACAGACAGGGAGACAGACAGAGACAGACAGACAGACACACAGACAGAGAGAGACAGACAGACAGACAGACAGACAGGGACACAGACAGACAGAGACAGAGACACAGAGACACAGACACAGACACAGACAGGGAGACAGACAGACAGACAGACTGACAGACACACAGACACACAGACAGAGAGAGAGAGACAGAGACAGAGAGAGAAACACACACAATTTCCCTGCATGCATTTCCCACACTCTTCGTTTCATTATCGATATTGGTGTGGATTTTTCTCCGAAGGACAGCACGTCGTTTCGCTGTTTGTACATGTATAGATTTTTCTAAAGGATGGCTTACAAGCACGGTCGTTTCAATCAATTATTCATCGTACGTCCAGGTTTTGACATGGACAGCATCAGAGCACTCATCTTGAAGGCCAAGGTCAGGCACGGTCAAGTATGACTGGCACTTGTAGAGGTGATCAGGTTAGCACCCTGGCCAGTACATTGGGACCTGTCCCCAGCTGTACATTGATACCTGTCCCAGCTGTACATTGATACCTGTCCCCAGCTGTGCATTGGCACCTGTCCCCAGCTGTACATTGATACCTGGCCCAGATGTACATTGATACCTGTCCCAGCTGTACATTGGCACCTGTCCCCAGCTGTACATTGATACCTGTGCCCAGGTGTATATTGATACCTGTCCCCAGCTGTACATTGATACCTGTCCCCAGGTGTACATTGGCACCTGTCCCCAGCTGTACATTGGTACCTGGCCCAGATGTACATTGATACCTGTTCCCAGCTGTACATTGATACCTGTTCCCAGCTGTACATTGATACCTGTCCCCAACTGTACATTGATACCTGTCCCCAGCTGTACATTGATACCTGTCCCCAGCTGTACATTGATACATGTCCCCAGCTGTACATTGATACCTGTCCCCAGCTGTACATTGATACCTGTCCCTAGCTGTACATTGGCACCTGTCCCCAGCTGTACATTGATACCTGTCCCCAGCTGTACATTGGTTCATGTTGTCCCCAGCTGTACATTGGTTCATGTTGTCCCCAGCTGTACATTGATACCTTCCCAGCTGTACATTGAAACCTGTCCCTAGCTGCACATTGATACCTTCCCAGCTGTACAATGATACCTGTCCCTAGCTGTACATTGATACTTGTCCCCAGCTGTACATTGGCACCTGTCCCCAGCTGTACATTGGTTATTGTTGTCCCCAGCTGTACATTGGTTCATGTTGTCCCCAGCTGTACATTGGCACCTGTCTCCAGTTGTACATTGATACCTGTCTCCAGCTGTACATTGGTTATTGTTGTCCCCAGCTGTACATTGGTTCATGTTGTCTCCAGCTGTACATTGGCACCTGTCTCCAGCTGTACATTGGTTCATGTTGTCCCCAGCTGTACATTGGCACCTGTCTCCAGCTGTACATTTGTTCATGTTGTCCCCAGCTGTACATTGGCACCTGTCTCCAGCTGTACATTGGTTCATGTTGACCCCAGGTGTACATTGATACCTGTCCCCAGGTGTACATTGATACCTGTCCCCAGCTGTACATTGACACCTGTTCCCAGCTGTACATTGACACCTGTTCTCATCTGTACATTGACACCTGTCCCCAGCTGTACATTGATACCTGTCCCCAGCTGTACATTGATACCTGTCCCCAGCTGTACATTGATACCTTCCCCAGCTGTGCATTGGCACCTGTCTCCAGCTGTACATGTATATTGATACCTGTCTCCAGCTGTACATTGGTTCCTGTTGTCCCCAGCTGTACATTGATACCTTCCCAGCTGTACTTTGGCACCTGTCCCCAGCTGTACATTGATACCTGTCCCCAGCTGTAACTTGATATCCGTTGTCCTCAGCTGTTACTTGATACCTGTTCCCAGATGTAAAGTGATACCTGTTGTCCCCAGATGTAAAGTGATACCTGTTGTCCCCAGCTGTAAATAGTACCTCTGTTCCCCAGCTATAAGCTGGTACTTGTTGTCCCCAGCTATAGGTTGGTACCTGTTGTCCCCAGCTGTAACTTGATACCTGTCACCAGCTGTAAATTGGTACCTGTTGTCCCAACAATAAATTGGTACCTTTTGTCCCTAACTGTAAATTGGTACCTGTTTTCCACAACTGTAAATTGGTACCTGTTGTCCCCAACTGTAAATTGGTACCTGTCCCCAACTGTAAATTGGTGCCTGTCCCCAACTGTAAATTGGTACCTGTTGTCCCAACAATAAATTGGTACCTTTTGTCCCTAACTGTAAATTGGTACTTGTTTTCCACAACTGTAAATTGGTACCTGTTGTCCCCAACTGTAAATTGGTACCTGTCCCCAACTGTAAATTGGTGCCTGTCCCCAACTGTAAATTGGTACCTGTCCCCAACTGTAAATTGGTGCCTGTCCCCAACTGTAAATTGGTACCTGTCCCCAACTGTAAATTGGTGCCTGTCCCCAACTGTAAATTAGTGCCTGTCCCCAACTGTAAATTGGTGCCTGTCCCCAACTGTAAATTAGTGCCTGTCCCCAACTGTAAATTAGTGCCTGTCCCCAACTGTAAATTGGTGCCTGTCCCCAACTGTAAATTAGTGCCTGTCCCTCTCCATGGACAGGACAGATAAAGCAGTAATGGAGTAAAGATGGGCATCACCTTCATATTGCTGATCCCCAAAAAAGACAAGGTCTCTCTACCATATCATTCTGTAACAATCTTTCTATAGTCATTAAAAAGCTTTTACGATTTTATCGATAGTCTCTCCAACGCAAATTGCTTAAAACATGGTCAAGGCATATAAATAGTAAACAGAATTTACTTTATTCCTGAAGTTACTGCACATGCTAATATCAGAGGAAATCAGAAAAAGTTGAAACTTTTATTGTCCAATGGTTTAGATGCTAACACATAGGCTAAATTATCTATTTGCCCATGCTAATCTGCGAAGTTGGCCAACTTACATATTTGCGCATGCTAATCTGCTGAGCAAGCCAACCTACATATTGGCCAACATACATATTGGCCAACTTAAATATTTGCTAATTTATTGAGCAAGCCAACTTACATATTTGCCCATGCTAATTTATTGAGCAAGCCAACTTAAATATTTGTCCATGCTAATTTATTGAGCAAGCCAACTTGCATATTTGCCCATGCTAATCTACTGAGCAAGCCAACTTACATATTGGCCAACATACATATTGGCCAACTTAAATATTTGTCCATGCTAATCTACTGAACAGGCCAACTTGCATATTTGCCCATGAGGGGGGGAAGAGAGACAGACAGAGAGAGAGAGACAGAGAGAGTGAATGACTGACAGACAGACAGACAGACAGATAGATAGATAGATAGACAGACAGATAGATAGATAGATAGATAATGAGAGACAGACAGACAGACAGAGGGAGACACAGACTGAGAGAGGGACACAGACAGAGACAGGAAATGAGAAAGAGAGGGAAGATAAACAAAGAGAGGGGACAGACAGACAGATAAACATACAAACATGTCTCTTGAGATTTTATGGTACACCACTGTATGTATCGATAACATCAGTACCAAAGACAGACAGACAGACAGCTCATGTAACCTGATATGTTACAATCCACCACAGTATCTGCTGAACATATGAGAGCCACTGGCAACAAAGGCGCAACAATGGAGCAGAAAGAGGACCACATGTAGCTGTTCTTTTGTTTCTCTGGGGGATAAGACAATACAGCAGAGGAGGTGATAATGTGACATTTTGCACTTGCCGAACCTTTCATTATTAACACGGCATCAATTTCCCCAGAACTGACGTCTGTGTAGCATGTTTGAATGATGGACAAGCCGCATCTAGTCTCCCCTTTTTCGGGATGGCTTGTCAGAGTTTCAGGTTCAGTTCCATTTTTTTCCCTCAAGACAGTATATCCGCTTTAGAAATTAATTCCATGTGTACCAACGCTTCAGACGCCATGGAATGAGAAAAGATTTAAAAATCATTATAGCATATTTCAAACGCCCGCGGATGAATCCTACGCACTAGTAAGTACTTTGAAATTCTCTACATACTTTTGTTAATGCTTGTATCAATCTGTAATTGAAACAGATTTAGGATACTGGTGACGGTTTACGACACTCACCCAAATATCTTGAAAGCTCCTAACTAAGCTTCAGAATGTTACTTTGCTATATACAACGTTCATTAGGTCACCTGCCTGCCAGTAAATTACTCTCTATGCCTACACGATACAGCTTTTAAGTCAGAATCAGAATCATGAATTCATGAAAGGTCAAAGGGATGTGAACACTTCTCCTCCTCCTCCTCCTGTTCTGTCTTCTTCGTCATCTTCATCTTCTTCTTTTCTTCTTCTTTCTTTCTTTCTTTCTTTCTTTCTTTCTTTCTTTCTTTCTTATTCTTCTTTACTTCTTCTTCTTCTTCTTCTTCGCATTCTTCTTCTTCTTCTTCTTCTTCTTCTTCGTCTTCTTTTTCTTCTTCTTCTTCTTCTTCTTCTTCTTCTTCTTCTTCTTCTTCTTCTTCTTCTTCTTCTTCTTCTTCTTCTTCGCATTCTTCTTCTTCTTCGCATTCTTCTTCGCATTCTTCTTCTTCTTCTTCTTCTTCTTCTTCTTCGCATTCTTCTTCTTCAAATTCTTCTTCTTCTTCTTCTTCTTCTTCTTCTTCTTCTTCTTCTTCGCATTCTTCTTCTTCAAATTCTTCTTCTTCTTCTTCGCATTCTTCTTCTTCGCATTCTTCTTCTTCGCATTCTTCTTCTTCTTCTTTGCATTCTTCTTCTTCTTCTTCGCATTCTTCTTCTTCTTCTTCTTCTTCTTCTTCTTCGCATTCTTCTTCTTCGCATTCTTCTTCTTCTTCTTCTTCTTCTTCTTCTTCAAATTCTTCTTCTTCTTCTTCGCATTCTTCTTCTTCTTCTTCTTCTTCGCATTCTTCTTCTTCTTCTTCTTCTTCAAATTCTTCAAATTCTTCAAATTCTTCTTCTTCTTATAATTCTTCTTCTTCTTCAAATTCTTCAAATTCTTCTTCTTCAAATTCTTCAAATTCTTCTTCTTCTTCAAATTCTTCAAATTCTTCTTCTTCTTCGCATTCTTCTTCTTCGCATTCTTCTTCGCATTCTTCTTCTTCTTCTTCTTCTTCTTCTCTTCTTCTTCTTCTTCTTCTTCTTCTTCTTCTTCTTCTTCTTCTTCTTCTTCTTCTTCTTCTTCTTCTTCTTCTTCTTCTTCTTCTTCTCTTCTTCTTCTTCTTCTTCTTCTTCTTCTTCTTCTTCTTCTTCGCATTCTTCGCATTCTTCGCATTCTTCGCATTCTTCGCATTCTTCTTCGCATTCTTCGCATTCTTCTTCTTCGCATTCTTCTTCTTCTTCGCATTCTTCGCATTCTTCTTCTTCGCATTCTTCTTCTTCGCATTCTTCTTCGCATTCTTCTTCTTCTTCTTCTTCTTCTTCTTCTTCTTCTTCTTCTTCTTCTTCTTCTTCTTCTTCTTCTTCTTCTTCTTCGCATTCTTCGCATTCTTCTTCTTCTTCTTCTTCTTCTTCTTTCTTCTTCTTCTTCTTCTTCTTCTTCTTCTTCTTCTTCTTCTTCTTCTTCTTCTTCTTCTTTCTTCTTCTTCTTCTTCTTCAAATTCTTCTTCTTCTTATAATTCTTCTTCTTCTTCAAATTCTTCTTCTTCTTCTTCTTCAAATTCTTCAAATTCTTCTTCTTCTTCTTCTTCTTCAAATTCTTCAAATTCTTCTTCTTCGCATTCTTCAAATTCTTCTTCTTCGCATTCTTCTTCTTCGCATTCTTCTTCTTCTTCTTCTTCTTCTTCTTCTTCTTCTTCTTCTTCTTCTTCTTCTTCTTCTTCTTCTTCTTCTTCTTCTTCTTCTTCTTCTTCTTCTTCGCATTCTTCGCATTCTTCTTCTTCTTCTTCTTCTTCTTCGCATTCTTCGCATTCTTCTTCTTCTTCTTCTTCTTCGCATTCTTCGCATTCTTCTTCTTCGCATTCTTCTTCTTCTTCTTCTTCTTCTTCTTCTTCTTCTTCTTCTTCTTCTTCTTCTTCTTCTTCTTCTTCGCATTCTTCTTCGCATTCTTCTTCGCATTCTTCGCATTCTTCTTCGCATTCTTCGCATTCTTCTTCTTCGCATTCTTCTTCTTCTTCGCATTCTTCGCATTCTTCTTCTTCGCATTCTTCTTCTTCGCATTCTTCGCATTCTTCTTCTTCTTTTTCGCATTCTTCTTCTTCTTCTTCGCATTCTTCTTCTTCGCATTCTTCTTCTTCTTCGCATTCTTCGCATTCTTCTTCTTCGCATTCTTCTTCTTCGCATTCTTCTTCTTCTTCGCATTCTTCTTCTTCGCACTCTTCTTCTTCTTCGCATTCTTCTTCTTCGCATTCTTCTTCGCATTCTTCTTCGCATTCTTCTTCTTCTTCGCATTCTTCTTCTTCGCATTCTTCTTCTTCATCTTTTTCTTCTTCTTCTTCTTCTTCATCATCTTCTTCTTCTTCTTCTTATTCTTCTTCTTTTTCTTCTTCTTCTTCTTCTTCTTCTTCTTCTTCTTCTTCTTCTTCTTCTTCTTCTTCTTCTTCTTCTTCTTCTTCTTCTTCTTCTTCTTCTTCTTCTTCTTCCTCTTCAAATTCTCCTTCTTCTTCTTTTTCAAATTCTTCTTCTCCTTCAGTTCCCAAGTATCATGCTGACTCAAGACCTTCTCGCATCATCGCTGTAGCACCAACCTCCAACCCTTCTTTTCTTCTTCTTCTTCTCCCTTCTTTTCTTCTTCTTCTTCTCCCCTCTCTTCTTCTTCTTCCCTTCTTTTCTTCTTCTTCTTCTCCCTTCTTTTCTTCTTCTTCTTCTCCCCTCTCTTCTTCTTCTTCTCCCTTCTTTTCTTCTTCTTCTCTCCTTCTTTTCTTCTTCTTCTTCTCCCCTCTCTTCTTCTTCTTCTCCTCCCTCTTCTTCTTCTTCTCCTCCCTCTTCTTCTTCTCCTCCCTCTTCTTCTTCTTCTCCCCTCTCTTCTTCTTCTTCTCCCTTCTTTTCTTCTTCTTCTTCTCCCTTCTTTTCTTCTTCTTCTTCTCCCCTCTCTTCTTCTTCTTCTCCCTTCTTTTCTTCTTCTTCTTCTCCCCTCTCTTCTTCTTCTTCTTCTCCCCCCCTCTTCTTCTTCTTCTTCTCCCCTCTCTTCTTCTTCTCCCCTCTCTTCTTCTTCTTCTCCCCTCTCTTCTTCTTCTTCTCCTCCCTCCTCTTCTTCTTCTCCCCTCTCTTCTTCTTCTTCTCCTCCCTCTTCTTCTTCTTCTCTCCTCTCTTCTTCTTCTCCTCCCTCCTCTTCTGCTTCTCCCCTCTCTTCTTCTTCTTCTCCTCCCTCTTCTTCTTCTTCTCCTCCCTCTTAATTCAAATTATCACCACATAAAAATCATGTCAGTCAGTCTTTGATAACAAGTAAAAACAAACAAAACAACAACAACAAACAAACAAAATACAAACCAAAACATCAGATCCAAACTATTAAAAGATCCAATTAAAATCAAATCCTTTACACTTTGAAAATATATCAAATGGAAGCTATTCATTTCTCCTAAAAAATAAACATTTGTTTTTTTTTTCTGGATGAACAAAAACCTAGAAACAAGAGCCTCGGTGAGTATATCTGTGATTTTCTTCATGAGAGGTTTCGTCTGGCATATGGTTCTGGACATTCCAGGCTGTTTGCTGGGATTCTGACTGATGGCTGTTGAATACAAACGTCTGCAAACGATCAAATAAGTTTTCCCACTCTTTCGTCTGCGTGTGTCAGCTAAATGTTTTATTGATTCTTCTTTCTGGCATGGTGCTATGTGTTTCAGGTTACTGCCCTTTGTTTTGTTTTTATCCTGTCGTATGGATTGGTTGTTGTTGTTTTTATCCTGTGGTAATGGATTTTGGTTTTATCCTGTTGTAATGGACTGTTTGTTATTGTGTTTTTTATCCTGTCATAATGGATTTTGTATTTATCCTGTCGGAATGGATTTTGTGTTGATCTCTCTGTAATGGATTGTTTTGTTTCTCTATCATATCCTAATGGATTATGTTTTTATACTGTCGTAGTGGATTATGTTTTTTTTATTCAGTCATAATGGTTTATGTTTTTATTCTGTCGAAACGATGTTGGTTTTAATCATGTCGTAATGGATTCTTTCGCTTTATCCCGTTGTAAAAGATTTTGTTTTATCCTGTCGTAATGGATTGCTATGTTTTCATCCTGTTGTAATGGATTGCTATGTTTTATCCTGTTGTAAAGGATTGCTATGTTTTATCCTGTCGTAATGGATTGCTATGTTTTATCCTGTTGTAATGGATTGCTATGTTTTATCCTGTTGTAATGGATTGTGTTTTCATCCTGTTGTAATGGATTGTGTTTTCATCCTGTTGTAATGGATTGCTATGTTTTATCCTGTTGTAATGGATTGCTGTGTTTTATCCTGTTGTAATGGATTGCTATGTTTTATCCTGTTGTAATGGATTGCTGTGTTTCATCCTGTTGTAATGGATTGTGTTTTCATCCTGTTGTATAGGATTGCTATGTTTTATCATGTTGTAATGGATTGTGTTTTCATCCTGTTGTAATGGATTGCTATGTTTTATCCTGTTGTAATGGATTGCTATGTTTTATCCTGTTGTAATGGATTGCTGTTTTCATCTGTTGTAATGGATTGCTATGTTTTCATCCTGTTGTAATGGATTACTATGTTTTATCCTGTTGTAATGGATTGTGTTTTCATCCTGTTGTAATGGATTGCTGTGTTTTCATCCTGTTGTAATGGATTGCTGTGTTTTATCCTGTTGTAATGGATTGCTATGTTTCATCCTGTTGTAATGGGTTGCTGTGTTTTATCCTGTTGTAATGGATTGCTATGTTTCATCCTGTTGTAATGGATTGTGTTTTCATCCTGTTGTAATGGATTGCTGTGTTTTCATCCTGTTGTAATGGATTGTGTTTTTTTATTTTATCCTGTTGTAATGGATTGCTATGTTTTATCCTGTGTATGTAATGGATTGCTTGTGTTTTATCCTGTTGTAATGGATTGTGTGTTTTCATCCTGTTGTAATGGATTTGCTGATGTTTTTCATCCTGTTGTAATGGATTGGTGTTTTCATCCTGTTGTAATGGATTGTGTTTTCATCCTGTTGTAATGGATTGATGTTTTATCCTGTTGTAATGGATTGTGTGTTTTCATCCTGTTGTAATGGATTGTGTTTTCATCCTGTTGTAATGGATTGCTATGTTTTATCTGTTTGTAATGGATTGCTGTGTTTTCATCCTGTTGTAATGGATTGTGTTTTCATCCTGTTGTAATGGATTGCTATGTTTTCATCCTGTTGTAATGGATTTGCTAATGTGTTTTCATCCTGTTGTAATGGATTGCTGTTTTCATCCTGTTGTAATGGATTGCTAGTTTTCATCCTGTGTAATGATTGCTGTGTTCATTGTGAATGATGTTTTTCATCCTGTTGTAATGGATTGCTGTTTTCATCCTGTTGTAATGAGCTATTTTATGTTGTAGGATGCTTGTTTTCATCCTGTTGTAATGGATTGTGTTTTCATCCTGTTGTAATGGATTGTGTTTTCATCCTTATGGTTAGTTTAATGTGTATGTTGCTGTTTTTATCCTGTTGTAATGGATTGTGTTTTCATCCGTGTAATGGATTGTGTTTTATCTGTTGTAATGGATTGCTATGTTTTATCATGTTGTAATGGATTGCTATGTTTTATCCTGTTGTAATGGATTGTGTTTTCATCCTGTTGTAATGGATTGTGTTTCATCCTGTTGTAATGGAGTTGCTTCATCGTTTATGATTGCTATGTTTTTCTGTTAATGGATTGCTGTTTATTTTATATTCCTGTTTTTGTAATGGATTGTTGTTTTATCCTGTTGTAATGGATTGTGTTTTCATCCTGTTGTAATGGATTGCTATGTTTTATCATGTTGTAATGGATTGCTATGTTTTATCCTGTTGTAATGGATTGTGTTTTTATCCTGTTGTAATGGATTGCTATGTTTCATCCTGTTGTAATGGATTGCTGTGTTTTATCCTGTTGTAATGGATTGCTTGTTTTATCCTGTTGTAATGGATTGTGTTTTCAACTGTTGTAATGGATTGTGTTTTCATCCTGTTGTAATGGATGATGTGTTTTCCTGTTGTAATGGATTGCTATGTTTTCATCCTGTTGTAATGGATTGCTATGTTTTCATCCTTTGTAATGGATTGTGTTTTCATCCTGTTGTAATGGATTGCTATGTTTCATCCTGTTGTAATGGATTGCTATGTTTTATCCTGTTGTAAAGGATTGCTATGTTTTATCCTGTTGTAATGGATTGCTATGTTTCATCTGTTGTAATGGATTGCTATGTTTTCATCCTGTTGTAATGGATTGCTGTGTTTTATCTGTTGTAATGGATTGCTGTTTTCATCCTGTTGTAATGGATTGCTATGTTTTTATCCTGTTGTAATGGATTGCTGTGTTTTATCCTGTTGTAATGGATTGCTGTTTTTATCCTGTTGTAATGGATTGTGTTTTTATCCTGTTGTAATGGATTGCTATGTTTTTATCCTGTTGTAATGGATTGTGTTTTATCCTGTTGTAATGGATTGCTATGTTTTTATCCTGTTGTAATGGATTGTGTTTTTATCCTGTTGTAATGGATTGCTATGTTTTTATCCTGTTGTAATGGATTGCTGTTTTTATCCTGTTGTAATGGATTGTGTTTTTATCCTGTTGTAATGGATTGCTGTTTTCATCCTGTTGTAATGGATTGCTGTTTTCATCCTGTTGTAATGGATTGCTATGTTTTCATCCTGTTGTAATGGATTGCTGTGTTTTCATCCTGTTGTAATGGATTGCTATGTTTTCATCCTGTTGTAATGGATTGTGTTTTCATCCTGTTGTAATGGATTGCTGTGTTTTCATTCTGTTGTAATGGATTGCTGTTTTCATCCTGTTGTAATGGATTGCTGTTTTCATCCTGTTGTAATGGATTGCTGTTTTCATCCTGTTGTAATGGATTGCTGTTTTCATCCTGTTGTAATGGATTGCTATGTTTTATCCTGTTGTAATGGATTGCTGTGTTTTATCCTGTTGTAATGGATTGCTATGTTTTATCCTGTTGTAATGGATTGCTATGTTTTCATCCTGTTGTAATGGATTGCTATGTTTTATCCTGTTGTAATGGATTGCTGTGTTTTATCCTGTTGTAATGGATTGCTATGTTTTATCCTGTTGTAATGGATTGCTGTTTTCATCCTGTTGTAATGGATTGCTATGTTTTATCATGTTGTAATGGATTGCTATGTTTTATCATGTTGTAATGGATTGCTATGTTTTTCCTGTTGTAATGGATTGCTGTTTTCATCCTGTTGTAATGGATTGCTATGTTTTCATCCTGTTGTAATGGATTGCTATGTTTTTATCCTGTTGTAATGGATGCTATGTTTCATCCTGTTGTAATGGATTGCTGTGTTTTCATCTGTTGTGATGGATTGCTGTGTTTTCATCCTGTTGTAATGGATTGCTATGTTTCATCTGTTGTAATGGATTGCTATGTTTCATTCTGTTGTAATGGATATTGTTTTCATCCTGTTGTAATGGATACTGTTTTCATCCTGTTGTAATGGATTGCTGTTTCATCCTGTTGTAATGGATTGCTATGTTTTCATTCTGTTGTAATGGATTTTTTTTTTTTTTTTTTTTTTTTTTTTTTTTTTTTTTTTTTTTTTTTTTTTTTTTTTTTTTTTTTTTTTTTTTTTTTTTTTTTTTTTTTTTTTTTTTTTTTTTTTTTTTTTTTTTTTTTTTTTTTTTTTTTTTTTTTTTTTTTTTTTTTTTTTTTTTTTTTTTTTTTTTTTTTTTTTTTTTTTTTTTTTTTTTTTTTTTTTTTTTTTTTTTTTTTTTTTTTTTTTTTTTTTTTTTTTTTTTTTTTTTTTTTTTTTTTATGTTTTATCCTGTTGTAATGGATTGCTATGTTTTCATCCTGTTGTAATGGATTGCTGTTTTCATCCTGTTGTAATGGATTGCTATGTTTTCATCCTGTTGTAATGGATTGCTGTGTTTTCATCCTGTTGTAATGGATTGCTATGTTTTATCCTGTTGTAATGGATTGCTATGTTTTCTATCCTGTTGTAATGGATTGCTGTTTTATCCTGTTGTAATGGATTGCTGTTTTATCCTGTTGTAATGGATTGCTGTTTTTCATCCTGTTGTAATGGATTGCTTGTTTTCATCTGTTGTAATGGATTGCTATGTTTTATCCTGTTGTAATGGATTGCTGTTTTTCATCCTGTTGTAATGGATTGCTATGTTTTTCATCCTGTTGTAATGGATTGCTATGTTTTCATCCTGTTGTAATGGATTGCTGTTTTCATCCTGTTGTAATGGATTGCTTGTTTTCATCCTGTTGTAATGTTGTTTTATCCTGTTGTAATGGATTGCTTTTTCATCCTGTTGTAATGGATTGTGTTTTATCCTTGTAATGGATTGTTTTCATCTGTTGTAATGGATTGCTGTTTTCATCCTGTTGTAATGGATTGCTGTTTTTCATCCTGTTGTAATGGATTGCTATGTTTTCATCCTGTTGTAATGGATTGCTATGTTTTATCCTGTTGTAATGGATTGCTGTTTTCATCCTGTTGTAATGGATTGCTTGTTTTCATCCTGTTGTAATGGATTGCTATGTTTTATCCTGTTGTAATGGATTGCTATTTTCATCCTGTTGTAATGGATTGCTGTTTTTCATCCTGTTGTAATGGATTGTGTTTTTCATCCTGTTGTAATGGATTGCTTGTTTTCATCCTGTTGTAATGGATTGCTTGTTTTATCCTGTTGTAATGGATTGTTTGTTTTCATCCTGTTGTAATGGATTGTAATGGATTGTGTTTTCATCCTGTTGTAATGGATTGCTGTTTTCATCCTGTTGTAATGGATTGCTGTTTTCATCCTGTGATTTGTTAATGGATTGCATGTGTTTTCATTCCTGTTGTAATGGATCTGTGTTTTCATCCTGTTGTAATGGATTGCTTGTTTTCATCCTGTTGTAATGGATTGCTGTGTTTATCCTGTTGTAATGGATTGTGTTTTCATCCTGTTGTAATGGATTGCTATGTTTTATCCTGTTGTAATGGATTGCTGTTTTATCCTGTTGTAAGGATGTGTCACTAATATTGTTTTATCCTGTTGTAATGGATTGCTAGTTTTATCCTGTTGTAAGGATTCGTTTCATCCGTGATGGATTGATTTTATCCTGTTGTAATGGATTGCTGTTTTCATCCTGTTGTAATGGATTGATGTTTTCATCCTGTTGTAATGGATTGTCTACCTTTGTAATGATTCTTTATCCTGTTGTAATGGATTGCTGTTTTATCCTGTTGTAATGGATTGTGTTTTCATCCTGTTGTAATGGATTGTGTTTCATCCTGTTTAATGGATTGCTGTGTTTTACCGTGTATGATTGCTAGTTTTCATCCTGTTGTAATGGATTGCTGTTTTCATCCTGTTGTAATGGATTGCTATGTTTTATCCTGTTGTAATGGATTGCTGTTTTATCCTGTTGTAATGGATTGCTGTGTTTTCATCCTGTTGTAATGATGTGTTTTATCCTGTGTAATGATGTGTTTTCATCCTGTTGTAATGGATTGCTGTTTTTATCCTGTTGTAATGGATTGCTATGTTTTATCCTGTTGTAATGGATGTACTGTTTTACAATCCTGTTGTAATGGATTGCTTATGTTTTATCCTGTTGTAATGGATTGTGTTTTCATCCTGTTGTAATGGATTGCTGTTTTTATCCTGTCGTAATGAATTGTGTTTTCATCCTGCTGTAATGGATACTGTTTTCATCCTGTTGTAATGAATTGTGTTTTTATCCCGCCGTAATATGCAGACTGTGCAGCAACATGCCGCCTTCGCAGTGTGGGCGAAACGACGTGGCATACATGTCTCCGAGAAAATCGGGCTGTTAGAAGAATAAAATGCAATAGCATTATGTAAATTATTGAATTGTAAAATACATCAACAGTCACGCTTATACCAAAGTAATCTTTATCAATAAATGTCAATGACACAGACTTAGTACAGACACACCAGTTCAGAAATTCATGGAATTGCATGATTAGAATACATAGACTTTTTTGTGATGTAAAACATGCTTGCAAATGAATTCTTGTTGAGGCTAATACTCGTAAAGAAATACAAAGAAATCAGAAACGAAGACCCAAGGTTGAGCCTATATCCATACTGTGTTCAATTATTCTTCGCATCACGTATTGCAGAGCCCAGAGCGCCAGAAACAGACACCCAGAGTAGAGAAAATGAATTTTTTCCCTGCGCATAAATACCTTATCAAGAAACACCCAGGAGTGCACATAAATACCTTATCAAGAAACACCCAGGAGTGCACATAAATACCTTATCAAGAAACAACCAGGAGTGCACATAAATACCTTATCAAGAAACACCCAGGAGTGCACATAAATACCTTATCAAGAAACACCCAGGAGTGCACATAAATACCTTATGAAGAAACACCCAGGGGTGCACATAAATACCTTATCAAGAAACAACCAGGAGTGCACATAAATATCTTATCAAGAAACACCCAGAGGTGCACATAAACACCTTATCAAGAAACACCCAGGGGTGCACATAAATATCTTATCAAGAAACACCCAGGGGTGCACATAAATACCTTATCAAGAAACACCAAGGGGTGAACATAAATACCTTATCAAGAAACACCCAGGGGTGCACATAAATACCTTATCAAGAAACACCTAGGGGTGAACATAAATACCTTATCAAGAAACACCCAGAGGTGCACATAAATACCTTATCAAGAAACACCCAGAGGTACACATAAATACCTTATCAAGAAACACCTAGGGGTGAACATAAATACCTTATCAAGAAACACCCAGGGGTTCATATAAATACCTTATCAAGAAACACCCAGAGGTACACATAAATACCTTATCAAGAAACACCCAGAGGTACACATAAATACCTTATCAAGAAACACCCAGAAGTACACATAAATACCTTATCAAGAAACACCCAGGAGTGCACATAAATACCTTATCAAGAAACACCCAGAGGTACACATAAATACCTTATCAAGAAACACCCAGGAGTGCACATAAATACCTTATCAAGAAACACCCAGAGGTGCACATAGATACCTTATCAAGAAACACCCAGAGGTGCACATAAATACCTTATCAAGAAACACCCAGAGGTGCCGCGTCGGACCCAAAACAACAATGCCTGACCATCGATTGGACAGTTGCCTCCCATATTCCCGACACCACACACCCGGTTTGACAAAGCAAGTTCTTGATTTTGGTAGGTTGACTGGATTTTTTTTTCTGCTGAGACGAGGCTGCTTTTGTTTTGGGTTAAAAAGATACAAACTAGTCACCATGTGCTACAAAAGCCTCAATAACGCAGCCCCCCCGATTACCTGTCAAGCCTACTTGAGATCTATGTTCCCTCACGTACCTTCCGCTCTACCTCCGATCCTCTGACTTTTCGCTTTCCACGCACTAAGCTCAATACCTATGGTCCACGAGCCTTCTCTGTTTCTGGTCCACTCTTCTGGAACAAACTTCCTCTCTCAGTCCGTCAGCAACCTACTTTTGTCTCCTTCAAGTCCGCTCTCAAAACTCACCTTTTCTCTTCTGCTTAAAATCCTGACCTCACTCAACCCCCTCTGCAGCCTGTCTCCCTCGGAGGGGAATCACATTGTAATATATAATTGTATATGATATGCTCTCTATAATTTTCCATTGCTTTTATTCTTTCTCCCCATTTATAGCCATGCGTGTGTGTGTGTATGTGTGCGTGTGTGTGTGTGTATGGTGTGTGTGTGTGTGTGTGTGTGTGTGTGTGTGTGTGTGTGTGTGTGTGTGTGCGTGCGTGTGTGTGCGTGCGTGCGTGCATGTCTGTTTCAGCGCTTAGATTTGATTTTATCAAGATTTTGCGCTATATAAATATTATTATTAATTATTATACTCTTATCTTTTCTGTGCTTTTCAGAGTACAACTTTGAGGACAAGTGCACATTTGTTAACAACAACTCTGTTTCGTAAAGAAAGTAAGTTTAGTATATTTAATATCTCGTGAATAGCTACTTTAGGGTAGAACGTATTGATATTAGCGTTACAACACGTTTAGAAGTGATCTTTGAACGTTTTGCATAAACCTGAGCACATCTATTGCATATTGTGATAGCGATCAATATGAGACATAACACACGAATTGAAAAAAAAAATCTTAGAATCGTGTGTCGTGTAATATTTCAAGCTTAAAGTGTAATGTAAGTACTTTGCGCGAACTTTGTCAGTGTTGTTCATATGAGTTTGCCATATATAGTTTCTGACACTTTATATTCCAAATATGTCCAAATACTTAGTTAAAGTCAACAGGTGCGAGTTTTATCTGATATTTTTCACGAGTTGTAATAAGCATGCACTCCGTTTTCAGAGGACGAGAAAGACAGACAGACAGACAGACAGACAGATCAAGATAGAGAGAGACAGAGACAGAGAGAGAGAGAGAGAGTGAGAGAGAGTGAGAGAGAGAGAGAGTTAGACAGACAGACAGATACACAGAGAGACACAGAGACAGACTTACAGACAGACAGACAGAAAGATAAGATAAGATAAGATGAGATGAGAGGAGAGGAGAGGAGACGAGAGGACAGGAGAGGATGAGAGGATGAGAGGATGAGATGATGTGATGAGATGAAATGAGATGAGATGAGATGAGATGAAATGAGATGAGATGAGATGAGATGAGATGAGATGAGATGGAGATGGAGATTGAGATTGAGGATGAGAATGAGGATGAGATGAGAATGAGATGAGATGAGATGGAGATGGAGATTGAGATTGAGGATGAGGATGAGGATGAGATGAGGATGAGATGAGATGAGATGAGATGATATGGAGATGGAGATTGAGATTGAGATTGAGGATGAGGATGAGATGAGGATGAAATGAGATGAGATGAGATGAGATGGAGATGGAGATTGAGAATGAGGATGAAGATGAGGATGAGATAAGGATGAGATGAGATGAGATTAGATGAGATGAGATGAGATTAGATGAGATGAGATGAGATTAGATGAGATGAGATGAGATGAGATGGAATAGGATAGGATAGATCTGATCACATCAGATCAGATGGAATGGGATGAGATCAGATGAGATCATGTAAGATGATCCTTTCTTTACGAGGGTAACACATATGCACTTACATTCTTTTTTTTTTTTTTCTTGCACCAAGCCCACGTCCATAGTAGAACTATAAGTACTTTGCATACTGTAAGAAATCAACAGAACGGTAACAACAAGAGAGACAGACAGACAGATGGAGAGGAAGAGACGTATAGACAGACAGATAGACAAACAGATAGACAGACAGAAAGAGAGAGAGAAAGAGAGACAACAGACAAACAGACAGATGGAGAGGTACAGACAGACAGACAGATGGAGATGAAGAGAGGGAGAGAGAGATAGAAATAGAGAGAGAGACAGACAAACAGACAGACAGAGACAGACAGACAGACAGAGAGAGAAAGAGAGAGAGAGAGAGACAGACAGACAGACAGAGAGAGAGAGAGAGCTCTGCATTTGTATGTATGAGATGCAATAGATAGGTTCAGCACAAAGAAATCCGATCAAAGAGGAAGACCATTGTCCTTCACAGCAACAACTACCACTGATGCCGTTATCCTCACACATCCTGAAGGTGGGGGGGGGGGGGGGGAAGTGCAGGATAACGATAAAACAGAAGACAAGACAGAAGCTATCCTCATTGGCACCCGTCAGAAACTTTCTCAGCTGCCTCCTCTTTCTCTCCCATTATGTAACACATCAGTCCCAATTTCTGATTCAGCTAAAAACCTTGGTGTCTGCATTGACTCTACCCTCTCCATGAACAACTTTGTTTCTCAAACTGCCAGATCTTGCTACTATCATCTCCATCGTATAAGCCTGATCAGGAAGTATCTCTCTGTGGAAACAACTGCAAAACTCGTTCTTTCCTTCATAATGTCCCGCATTGACTATTGCAATTCACTCCTGTCTGGTCTTCCTGCCTCCACCATCCACATCCTACAGCGCATTCAAAACAATGCTGCACGCCTTGTACTCAAAAAGAAAAAAGCTGACCACATATCTCCTCTCTTGGCACAACTTCACTGGCTCCCTGTATCAAAGCGCATACAGTACAAACTAGACACCATGTGCAACAAAAGCCTCAATAACGCAGCCCCCGATTACCTGTCAAGCCTACTTGAGATCTATCTTCCCTCACGTACCCTCCGCTCTGCCTCCGATCCTCTGACTTTTCGCTTTCCACGCACTAAGCTCAATACCTATGGTCCACGAGCCTTCTCTGTTTCTGGTCCACTTTCCTGGAACAAACTTCCTCTCTCAGTCCGTCAGCAACCTACTTTTGTCTCCTTCAAGTCCGCTCTCAAAACTCACCTTTTCTCCTCTGCATAAAATCCTGACCTCACTCAATCCCCTCTGCAGCCTGTCTCCACTCGGAGGGGAATCACATTGTAATATATAATTGTATATAATATGCTCTCTATAATTTTCCATTGCTTTTATTCTTTCTCCCCATTTATAGCCGTGTGCGTGTGTGTGTGTGTATGTGTGTGTGTGTGTGTGTGTGTGTGTGTGTGTGTGTGCGTGCGTGCGTGCGTGCGTGCGTGCGTGCGTGTGTGTGCGTGCGTGCGTGTGTGTCTGTTTTAGCGCTTAGATTTGATTTTATCAAGATTTTGCGCTATATAAATAAAATATTGTATTGTATTGTATAAAACAAAAGGGACCCAAATCAAGCGAAGACAGGTTTGCATCGTCGTACAGTTATTGACTGCACCTCTCGACGGAGGGGGAGAGGTTGATACTGAACATTTTTAGCCCCAACCAGCTCATACACAGAGTTGATGCTACCATCTTCGAGTAGTAAAACGTTTCTCAGTTTCAGTTTCAGTTTCTCAAGACGACCTCTCCGCGCTGGGAACGAATTCCATATACACTAACGTCAGAGGTGCCATGTGTATAATGATCATGGCACAAACCTTAAGCCTGCAGATAAACCCATGAGCTGGCCAGGTCCTGAGGCCCTACCTAGACTTCGTTCCACCTAGTCTATGTTTTATATTGGTGTTTTATCAGCCTTCCTCTAGAATAATCTTGATTACATGTAAATGACATGTGTATGTGTGTATCTTACCTTCAAAAAAGAAACAGACATATAAAGTAAATAATAAATAATTAAAGGTCTGAATCACATTACAAGTAGCTGTTCTGTATAACCTCGTCTCACATGACAGAACCCTCCACCCCCACCCCCAGTCAATGCCCAAATGCTCAGCCGTCTATCAACTAGGTGAAGACAATATTTTCTTAATCATTTTTTAAACGTTTTCGAAGTCTAAGTTTAATGTTTGAAACTGAGTGTGTTGTGATCGTGTTAGCAAGACTAAGGACCACACGATCGAGTCTCATCCACTTCAGAGATGTTTCATCCAGGGTGTTGCTTAAATGTCTTGACTAACACTGTAGTTGTCTGTATCTCTCGGGCCTGGTTGACGCCAGAATATATAATATGACAATTGCGTAAAGCACAGCCGTGTCACACACAGTCTCATTCAAGAACGGAACTCGATATTATCACCATTATTATCCCCTTTGTCATGCTGGGGTACTTCAGATAAATTTTGTCTTTGTACAGTTCTGATGAATTTTGTGTTGGATCATCATCATCATCATCAGTCCCGTAGTCTGGTTGACCGTTGGGGCACCACTGAAGATTTTGCAGCCAACTTCCTCCACTCCTCACGGTCCTAAGCTTTCCGCAGAATGATATTCCATTCAAGGCCAGTCCACTCTCTGATATTGTCTTCCCATCTTTTTCTCTGTCTGCCTCTTCGTCTCCCTCCCTGAACTGTTCCCTGCAAGACGGTCTTGGCCAGTCCAGATGATCGTGTGACGTGCCCGTACCACCTCAGTTTGCGTCTTTTCACTGAGGTCAGGAGGTCTTCATACGGCCCGATGGCGTTTTCGATTCGGGTTTTCACTTCCTTATTGGTTATATGATCTTTGTACGAGATACCAAGGAGTTTGCGGAAGCATCTCATCTCCATTGCCTGTATCCTTCTTTCAATGTCTGCTGTTATGGTCCATGTTTGTTGGATAGTTCACTTTATTTCATTGCTGGATGTGTCTGATGCGGTTAGTGTTGGATAGTCCTGGTAGAGTTGTCGCTCGATAGTTCTGATAATTTTGTTGCTAGACTTTTCAGACAGCTTTTTGTCTGGAAACTGAAGATGATGATGATGACGATCAAGTGCCTTGCTACATGGCGTTGGCCATCATGGACCTCCATATGCGTCTATCCCTTGTTGCCGCAAGCACATCTTCCACCCTCTCTGTCCTCAGCCACTCTCCAAGTCCGTCCAATATTTTCTGAGTGGAGGTGTGGGGGCGGGCAGACAGAAGGAGAGAAAGGTGTGTGACCCATGACCCAAATTGTCATCCTCCCTCTGTCACACACACACACACACACACACACACACACACACACACACACACACACACACACACAAACACACAAAAGATGCTGAGCGAGCATATTCTCAAACCTGTTTGGCGAATGACTCTTGACTCATGTTGTCATATCCTCTGTCCCATAACACACACACACACACACACACACACACACACACACACACACACACACACACACATTCACAAATACACACACACACACACACACACACACGCACGCACGCACGCACGCACACACACACACACACACACACACACACACACCACACACACACACACACACACACACAACACACACACACACACACACACACACACACACACACACATTCACAAATACACACACACGACACACACATACACAAAGACACTAACACACACATTTACACACACAAAGACACAAACACACACACAAAGACACACACACAAAGACACAAAGAACACAAACACACACAAACACACACACACAAACACACACACACAAACACTCACACACAAACACACACAAACCACACACACACAAACACACATACACACACAAACACACACAACAACACACACACAAACACTCACACACAACACACAAACACACACATACAGAGGATGCTGTGAGCTAGGGTACACTCAGACCCGTTCAGCGAATGACCCTTGACCCATGTTCTGACATTCTGTCCGTCTGTCTGTCTGTCTGTCTCTCTCTTTCTCTCTCTCTCTCTCTGTCTCTCTCTCCCTCTGTCTGTCACACACACACACACACACAAACACACACACACACACACACACACACACACACACACACACACACACACACACACACACACACACACACACACACACTGTTCCAACAAATTCTTTTCTGATCATGTTGTTGGTATATAAACCGTTGTTGAACACTGGAGATGATAATATTGTTGTTATTTCACAATAGTGTTGTTGTTTTCTGCTCTATTCCTGAACACTGGAGGTGATATTGTTGTTATTGCAGATAGTGTTGTTGCTATGTGATCTATTGTTGAACACTGGAGGTGATATTGTTGTTATTGCAGATAATGTTGTTGCTATGTGATCTATTGTTGAACACTGGAGGTGATATTGTTGTTATTTCAGATAATGTTGTTGTTGTGTGATCTATTGTTGAACACTGGAGGTGATATTGTTGTTATTGCAGATAGTGTTGTTGTTATGTGATCTATTGTTGAACACTGGAGGTGATATTGTTGTTATTTCAGATAATGTTGTTGTTGTGTGATCTATTGTTGAACACTGGAGTGATATTGTTGTTATTTCAGATAGTGTTGTTGCTATGTGTTCTATTGTTGAACACTGGAGGTGATATTGTTGTTATTTCAGATAATGTTGTTGTTATGTGATCTATTGTTGAACACTGGAGGTGATATTGTTGTTATTTCAGATAATGTTGTTGTTATGTGATCTATTGTTGAACACTGGAGATGATATTGTTGTTATTGCAGATAGTGTTGTTGCTATGTGATCTATTGTTGAACACTGGAGGTGATATTGTTGTTATTTCAGATAATGTTGTTGTTATGTGATCTATTGTTGAACACTGGAGGTGATATTGTTGTTATTGCAGATAGTGTTGTTGTTTTGTGATCTATTGTTGAACACTGGAGGTGATATTGTTGTTATTGCAGATAGTGTTGTTGCTATGTGATCTATTGTTGAACACTGGAGGTGATATTGTTGTTATTTCAGATAATGTTGTTGTTATGTGATCTATTGTTGAACACTGGAGGTGATATTGTTGTTATTTCAGATAATGTTGTTGTTTGTGATCTATTGTTGAACACTGGAGGTGATATTGTTGTTCTGCAGATAGTGTTGTTGTTTTGTGATCTATTGTTGAACACTGGAGGTGATATTGTTGTTATTTCAGATAATGTTGTTGTTATGTGATCTATTGTTGAACACTGGAGGTGATATTGTTGTTATTGCAGATAGTGTTGTTGTTTTGTGATCTATTGTTGAACACTGGAGGTGATATTGTTGTTATTGCAGATAATGTTGTTGTTATGTGATCTATTGTTGAACACTGGAGGTGATATTGTTGTTATTTCAGATAGTGTTGTTGTTATGTGATCTATTGTTGAACACTGGAGATGATATTGTTGTTATTTGCAGATAATGTTGTTGTTATGTGATCTATTGTTGAACACTGGAGATGATATTGTTGTTATTTCAGATAGTGTTGTTGTTGTGTGATCTATTGTTGAACACTGGAGGTGATATTGTTGTTATTTCAGATAGTGTTGTTGTTATGTGATCTATTGTTGAACACTGGAGATGATATTGTTGTTATTTCAGATAGTGTTGTTGTTATGTGATCTATTGTTGAACACTGGAGATGATATTGTTGTTATTTCAGATAGTGTTGTTGTTATGTGATCTATTGTTGAACACTGGAGATGATATTGTTGTTATTTCAGATAATGTTGTTGTTATGTGATCTATTGTTGAACACTGGAGGTGATATTGTTGTTATTTCAGATAATGTTGTTGTTATGTGATCTATTGTTGAACACTGGAGATGATATTGTTGTTATTTCAGATAGTGTTGTTGTTGTGTGATCTATTGTTGAACACTGGAGATGATATTGTTGTTATTGCAGATAATATTGTTGTTATGTGATCTATTGTTGAACACTGGAGGTGATATTGTTGTTATTCAGATATTGTTATTGTTGTGTGATCTATTGTTGAACACTGGAGATGATATTGTTGTTATTGCAGATATTGTTGTTTTGTGATCTATTGTTGAACACTGGAGATGATATTGTTGTTATTTCAGATATTGTTGTTATGTGATCTATTGTTGAACACTGGAGGTGATATTGTTGTTATTTCAGATATTGTTGTTGTGTGATCTATTGTTGAACACTGGAGATGATATTGTTGTTATTTCAGATATTGTTGTTATGTGATCTATTGTTGAACACTAGAGATGATATTGTTGTTATTCAGATATTGTTGTTATGTGATCTATTGTTGAACACTGGAGGTGATATTGTTGTTATTTCAGATATTGTTGTTGTTTTGTGATCTATTGTTGAACACTGGAGATGATATTGTTGTTATTTCAGATATTGTTGTTGTTTTGTGATCTATTGTTGAATACTGGAGATGATATGTTGTTATTGCAGATAATGTGGTTGTTGTGTGATCTATTGTTGAACACTGGAGAGATATTGTTGTTATTGCAGATAATGTTGTTGTTGTGTGATCTATTGTTGAACACTGGAATGATATTTTTTATTTCAGATATTGTTGTTATGTGATCTATTGTTGAACACTGGAGATGATATTGTTGTTATTGCAGATAATATTGTGCTAATGTGATCTATTGTTGAACACTGGAGGTGATATTGTTGTTATATCAGATATTGTTGTTGTTTTGTGATCTATTGTTGAACACTGGAGATGATATGTAGTTATTTCAGATATTGTTGTTGTGTGTGATCTATTGTTGAACAGTGGAGATGATATTGTTGTTATTTCACATAATGTTCACGCTGTGTGTTCTATTGTCGAACAATGGAGATGATATTGTTTTTATTTCACATAATGTTGATGCTGTGTGTTCTATTGTTGAACACTGAGATGATATTGTTGTTATTGCAGATATTGTTGTTTTGTGTGATCTATGTTGAACACTGGAGATGATATTGTTGTTATTGCAGATAATGTTGTTGTGTGTGATCTATTGTTGAACACTGGAGGTGATATTGTGTTATTGCACATAATGTGATGCTGTTGTTCTATTGTCGAACAATGGAGATGATGTTGTTGTTATGCAGATAATGTTGTTGCTTGTGTGTTCTATTGTCGAACAATGGAGATGATGTTGTTGTTATTGCACATAATGTTGATGCTGTGTTCTATTGTCGAATACTGGAGATGATATTGTTGTTATTGCAGATAATGTTGACGCTGTGTGTTCTATATGTCGAATACTGGAGATGATATTGTTGTTATTGCAGATAATGTTGTTGCTGTGTTCTATTCTTGAACAATGGAGATGATGTTGTTGTTATAATAATAATTATAATAATTACAATATTTATATAGCGCAAAATCTTGATAGAAATCAAATCTAAGCGCTGAACATACACATACGCACGCGCGCACACACACGCACACACACACACTCACACATGGCTATAACAATACAATACAATATTTTATTTATATAGCGCAAAATTTTGATAAAATCAAATCTAAGCGCTAAAACAGACACACACGCACGCACGCACACACACGCACGCACGCACGCACACACACACACACACACACACACACACACGCACACACGCACACGGCTATACATGTAAATGGGGAAAAAGAATAAAAGCAATGGAAAATTATAAAAAGCATATTATATACAAATATATATTACAATGTGATTCCACTCCGAGCGGAGACAGGCTACAGAGGGGGATGAGTGAGGTTAGGATTTTATGCAGAGGAGAAAAGATGAGTTTTGAGAGCGGACTTGAAGGAGACAAAAGTAAGTTGTTGACGGACTGAGAGAGGAAGTTTGTTCCAGGAAAGTGGACCAGAAACAGAGAAGGCTCGTGGACCATAGATATTGAGCTTAGTGTGTGGAAAGCGAAAAGTCAGAGGATCGGAGGCAGAGCGGAGGGTACGTGAGGGAACATAGATCTCAAGTAGGCTTGACAGGTAATCGGGGGCTGCGTTATTGAGGCTTTTGTAGCACATGGTGTCTAGTTTGTACTGTATGCGCTTTGATACAGGGAGCCAGTGAAGTTGTGCCAGGAGAGGAGAAATGTGGTCATCTTTTTTCTTTTTGAGCACAAGGCATGCAGCATTGTTTTGAATGTGCTGTAGGATGTGAATGGTGGAGGCAGGATGACCAGACAGGAGTGAATTGCAATAGTCAATGCGAGACATTATGAAGGAGAGAACGAGTTTTCACATAATGTTGATGATGTGTGTCCTCTTCTTACACATTGGAGATGATATTGTTTGTTATTGCAGATAATAGTGTCGCAAAGTGTTCTATTGTCGAAGATTGATGATGATATTGTTGTTATTTGCAAATACTATTGTTGTTATGTGTTCTGTTGTTGTGCACTGCAGATGATACACGTGCTGTTGCTTTTCTGATGTTGTTATGTTGTTGCTTTTAATTTTGTTGTTGTTAATTTTGTTGTTGTTAATTTTGTTGTTGTTAATTTTGTTGCTATTTTTTTTTTTTGAGACAAATTTGTTTTTTGAAACTGGAGATATTGTTGCTATTTCCGATGATATTGTTGCTATGTATTCTATTGTTGAACACTGGAGATGATGTTGTTGCATTTCACATAATGTCTTTGTTATGTTTTTTATTGTTGAACAATGAAGGTGATGTTGTTGCTATTCGGATAGCGTCGTTACTATGTATTCTGTTGTTGAACACTGGAGATAATACATGTATGGTTGTTATTTTAGATAATGTTATTTTGATGTGTTCTCTTGTTGTACAGTGCATATGATTTGCGTACTGTTGCTTTTCCAATAAAGTTGTTGCTGATAATTTTGTTGCTAGATTTTCCAGACAGCTTGTTTTTTGGAAACTGGAGGTGATATTGTTGTTATTTCCGATGATGTTGTTAATATGTATTCTATTGTTGAACACTGGAGATGATGTTGTTGCATTTTAGATAATATCTTTACTATGTATTTTATTGTTGAATATTGCAAATTATGTTGTTGCTTTTCACATAATATTGATATGTATTTTATTGTTGAATATTGCAGATGATATTGTTTCTATTCAGGTGGTATTGTTGTCTATCACGTAATGTTTTTGTCATGAGTTCTATTGTTGAACACTGGAGATAGTGTTATTGTTATTTTAGATGAATTGCTGTTATTCACGCTATTGTTGAACACTGCAAATGATATTGTTGCTTTTCAGGTGGTATTGTTGTCTTTCAAATAATGTTTATGCCATGCATTCTATTGTTGAACACAGGAGATTGTGTTGTTTCTTTTCAAGTAATGTCGTTGATGTGTATTCTATTGCTAAAAACCTGAAGATGAGTTTGATATCAGTTCAGGTAATTTGTTGCTATTCGTTCTAATGCTGAACACTGGATTTGGTGTTGCTGCTTTTTAGATAATCTTGCTACTATGTATGTTATTGTTGAACACTAGAGTAACATTGTTGCTATTTCAGACAATATAATTTATTGTTAAACACTGGAGATAACGTTGTTGCTATTTCAGACAATGTTCTTGCAATGTAATTTATTGTTAAACACTGTACATAACATTCTTATCATTTCAGATAATGTTGCTATGGATTCTACGGTTGAACGTGGGAAAATACATTGTTATTACCATTTCTGGTAATTTTATTGCGGGAGACTATACATATTCTTGGCCGCATACTTTGATTCTAGGCATGAAATTTGTCTGAAGAGAGAAGTTTTGAGGTGGGATTTGAAAGAAGGAACAGAAACAGAATATCTCATATGATGGCTCACTTCTTACTACTGCTCATGACGACATGGGCATTCCATTTCTTACCCACTGGACGAGGCGGCAGGGAAGTTTTTAGTCCCGTTTTTATTATCCATTGTTTGGTGTCTGTGATCTGTTTGTGACCGTGCGTTCGCGCTTGACAAAGGCTAGTTGGCCGAAAATTTGCGCTTGTTTTGTTTTGTCTCGTTGGATACGCGCTTATATTGGTTTTCTTGTTCTGGTTCGTGTTTGCTTGGGCGCGGGCAGTCACACTTGTTTTGGATCTCATATTTGTCGAAAGGGGATTATAGAGCTGGCATATAAATGTCTGTTTGATATAACAGAAAGCCTGAGACTCGACTTCATTAACGTTCTGGTCCCTGAAGTGGTCTTCTGGAGCCATCAGAAGGTCATACAAAGAACAAGAAATACATTTCCTTTGGGTCTCAAAACACAGAAAGTACATGTAATAACTACTCGAATAGCAGCAACAGTCTTCTTTTGGTGATGATGCTTCATCCTGTTTCTAAGGATTTTCTGTCTCTCCCAAGAGTTGGTTGCAACTACTACTGATTTTATTACAACATTGTCTCTTCCTGCCATGGACACGTGTGTGCGTGTGTGGCGTGTTTTGCTGTATCCTGTCATGGACACGTGTGTGCGTGTGTGGCGTGTATTGCTGTATCCTGTCATGGACACGTGTGTGCGTGTGTGGCGTGTATTGCTGTATCCTGTCATGGACACGTGTGTGCGTGTGTGGCGTGTATTGCTGTATCCTGTCATGGACACGTGTGTGCGTGTGTGGCGTGTATTGCTGTATCCTGTCATGGACACGTGTGTGCGTGTGTGGCGTGTATTGCTGTATCCTGTCAATGACACGTGACTATGTAGGATGGAACAAGCCTGTAGGGCCCCACACAGAGCGGGTTACTAAGGTAACGCCTGTCCATCTGCCTAGGAATGCCATCCGTTGTTTCCTATCGTTTGAAGTTCCGTATTTTTTAACCGTGTATTTTTGGCTGTTTGGGTGTTTATGTAAATGTTTTAAGTATATTTTTGGCTGTTTGGGTGTTTATGTAAATTTTTTAACCGTGTATTTTTGGCTGTTTGGGTGTTTATGTAAATGTTTTAACCGTGTGTTTTTGGCTGTTTGGGTGTTTATGTAAATGTTTCAACCGTGTATTTTTGGCTGTTGGGGTGTTTATGTAAATGTTTTAACCGTGTATTTTTGGCTGTTTGGGTGTTTATGTAAATGTTTTAAGTGTAATTTTGGCTGTTGGGGTGTTTATGTAAATTTTTTAACCGTGTATATTTGGCTGTTGGGGTGTTTTATGTAAATGTTTTAACCGTGTGTTTTTGGCTGTTGGGGTGTTTTATGTAAATGTTTTAACCGTGTATATTTGGCTGTTAGGTGTTTTATGTAAATGTTTTAACCGTGTATATTTGGCTGTTAGGTGTTTTATGTAAATGTTTTAACCGTGTATTTTTGGCTGTTGGGGTGTTTATGTAAATGTTTTAACCGTGTATATTTGGCTGTTGGAGTGTTTATGTAAATGTTTTAACCGTGTATTTTTGGCTGTTGGGGTGTTTTATGTAAATGTTTTAACCGTGTATTTTTGGCTGTTGGGGTGTTTTATGTAAATGTTTTAACCGTGTATATTTGGCTGTTAGGTGTTTTATGTAAATGTTTTAACCGTGTATTTTTGGCTGTTAGGTGTTTTATGTCACAGGGGTTTGGAATGAAATATCAGTAACACCAATATTTGCATACTTACTGCCAACCAATTCAAACTATGAAGTGATTGCCAACATCCAGTTGTGTTTGTGTTCAGCTTCAGTTTGTTGTTGCTCATCCAGGGAAATATATCATCAATACATGTACTGTCTGAATGCTTTTTTTTTTTATTAGAGAAGAAACCATTCGCTGAAGAAATTTTTGTTACAGAATTTTCATGTTTGTATTTGTCAACATTACAATCATCCAGACAGCTTCGTCTCACAAAATCTTTAAAGTGTATATAACATGCATGGGAAACAAAGGCAGTGACAGGTAAAACAAAGGTAATACATGTCAGTCCCTGTCACTCTGATCACAACAGGTAACAGTCACAGGTAAAACAAAGGTAATACACGTCAGTCCCTGTCACTGATCACAACAGGTAACAGTCACAGGTAAAACAAAGGTAATACATGTCAGTCAGTCCCTGTCACTCTGATCACAACAGGTAACAGTCACAGGTAAAACAAAGGTAAGACATATCAGTCCCTGTCACTCTGATCACAACAGGTAACAGTCACAGGTAAAACAAAGGTAATACATGTCAGTCCCTGTCACTCTGATCACAACAGATAACAGTCACAGGTAAACCAAAGGTAATACATGTCAGTCCCTGTCACTCTGATCACAACAGATAACAGTCACAGGTAAAACAAAGGTAATACATGTCAGTCCCTGTCACTCTGATCACAACAGATAACAGTCACAGGTAAAACAAAGGTAATACATGTCAGTCAGTCCCTGTCACTCTGATCAAAACAGATAACAGTCACAGGTAAAACAAAGGTAATACATGTCAGTCCCTGTCACTGATCACAACAGATAACAGTCACAGGTAAAACAAAGGTAATACATGTCAGTCCCTGTCACTGTGATCACAACAGATAACAGTCACAGGTAAAACAAAGGTAATACATGTCAGTCCCTGTCACTCTGATCACAACAGATAACAGTCACAGGTAAAACAAAGGTAATACATGTCAGTCCCTGTCACTCTGATCACAACAAATTGGACTGACACTTTTTAAACACAGCAAATGCTACCTCGGTGGAGGCGTCTACCAGCGAATACGAACACTGGGGCTGTGTCCTAAGCCCCGCACTGCGCGGTCCTGTCGTGGTGGACGTCTCCACCGTCTTTGGCACAACCTGCCTCCTGCCCGACGCCACTTTTCGTCTCCTGCTTCTTCTTCTCCTCCACTGCCCCTGCCCTCGACCTCGCTGCTGCAAGCTTTGTCTCCTTCTCTGCCGTCTTCGCCTTCGCCTACTGTCCTGATGGTGCCGCCTTCGCCTTCTGTCCCGCCGGTGCCGCTTTCGCCTTCTGTCCCGTTGGTGCCGCCTTCGTCGCCACCTCGGCCGCCACCATATGACTGTAATAGGCTGAAACTATGCCTTTTTAATGCTCAGTCAACATGCACTGATGGCAAAGCCGAAGTCATTGCTGATTTTATCGCAGATGAGCATGTTGACATTGCTTTTATCACAGAGACATGGCTTAACCCCCTTGGTCACGAACCTATACATGCTAGCCTCACTCCGAGTGGTTACAGGCTTGCTTCTTTCCATCGCTCATCCCGAGGTGGCGGTATCGCCATCCTCTACAACGACTCACTCCATTCCCGCCTATCTTTCTCGCAGTCTCTGCCTTTCTCCCATCCTTCTTTCGAGCACGTTGAAGTATCCTTCCAATCCACCCCTCACCCCATCACCTTCTCCTGTGTCTATCGACCCCCACCTAGCTCTGCCAACAAACTCACCACATCCACGTTTCTCTCTGACTTTGACCAATTGCTTGACCACTACTGCCTCTTACCTGGAAATCTCATCATTCTAGGTGACATCAATGTCCACTATGACAACACTCACCGTTATGACACAAGACATATCATCAACTCTCTGTCCAATCACAATATGACTCAACACATTTCTGAACCAACCCATCAAAAAGGTCACATTCTTGACTGGATCATTTCTCGTGATCATCACAATTCCGCTACTGACAACTGCTTAGTTCTTTCTACCCGTCTAACTTCAGCCCTTCCATCTGACCACTCTGCAATTCTCTGTTCTCTCGACATTTCTCCTCCTTCCCGTACCATGCGCACAGTGACTCGACGCAATCTCAAATCTATCGACCTCTCCACATTTTCATCTGATGCCTCCCGTCTCCTTTCTGAAAAGTCACATAACCTTGCCGATGAATTCTATACTACTCTCCACCATCTTCTGGACACTCATGCTCCAGCCACAACCCGTCTTTTACCTGACCGCCCCCCTACCCCCTGGCTCACTCATGAGATCGCCTGTGCA
>CM060305.1:173358621-173368621 GCA_030674185.1 Monoplex corrugatus
AATGAATAACTAAATAGGTAGAGAGATAAATAAACAAGTGAGAAGTGAGAAATAACAAAACGCAGTAAATACACACTCACACACACACACATATATATACACACACACAACACACACACACACATATACACACACACAACACACACACACACAACACACACACACACACACGCACACACACACACCACACACACACACACACACACACACACACACACACACACAACAACACACAACACACACACGCATACATACATAACACGCATACCAGCACAGCATGATGGTCGACAACAACAACAACAACAACAACAACAACAACCCCCAGTTTCAGTTTCAATTTTCAAGATGACGTCTCCGTGCTGGGAGTGAATTCTATATGCACTAACGTCACAAGTGCCACGTGATGGAGAAGACCCACAATGATCACGACACAACACCACAGACAGGTATTGTTCCTCTGGATCCCATCCAACACCCTCCTGCGTTCATTGCCAACTGATGACTGGGACCGAATTCAACGTATGGACAGCCCCCACTTTTGCTTGATGAAATGTCTGTCGAGTGGCGTCGGGAGCTTGGGCGGTGACTGTCCGGAGAGTGGTGTGAGGCATTGGTGTTCTGGGTCCCATCCACACCCTGGAAATGTTTCTTGTTAACTGTAGCTAGGTGCAAAACAAGTTCCAAAACAAGTGTGACTGCCCGCGCCCAAGCAAACAGGAACCAGAAGAACAAGAAAACCAATATAAGCGCGTATCCAACAAAACAAAACAAAACAAGCGCAAATTTTCGGCCAACTAGCCTGATCTGTTTGTGACCGTGCGTTCGCGCTTGACAAAGGCTAATTGGCCGAAAATTTGCGCTTGTTTTGTTTTGTTTTGTTGGATACGCGCTTATATTGCTTTTCTTGTTCTTCTGGTTCCTGTTGCTAGGTGTTTCATCAGGCTTTTTAATTCAGCCTGTCTTCCTGCCAAGTCCATCAATGTCTTGAGTAAAACTAGACCAACACGGTAACCAAGTACATAAACACCCGACTGCCACTCGTTAGGTCGTGGATTCGATCCGCCTGCGAGTAGACACCTGGTTAGTGATGTGTGGAGATTTGAAAGATGTTGCAGGACAACGTGCGTTCCTTCGTTCTTTGATTTAACGTCTTTTCACTGTGAGTGATCATCATCATCAGGTGCCTTGCCCCATGGCTTTGGCGATTATAGACTTCCATCTGTCTCTATCTCTTGTTGCCTCAAGCGTCTCTTCCACCCTCCTTGTCCCCAGCCACTCTGCAAGTCCGTCTGGTATCTTCTCCCTGGGTCTACCCGGTGCTCTCTTTCCCTCCAGCTTTCCCGTTGTGACCAGGTGTTCCAATTCCCCTTTCTTCATAAAATGGCCTGTAAATGTTGCCTGTCTTTTCCTAATCTTCCTTATGAATGATCTACTTGTGTCTGCCTCCATCAAGACTGTCTCATTTGTTTTCTTTGCTGTCCATGGAACTCTCAACATTCTTCTTAGAAACCACATCTCGGCTGCTTCAATCTTGTTCTGGCTTTGCTTGTTGACTGTCCACGCCTCGCAACTGTACAACAGTATTGGTTCTATATAACATTCAAGAACTCTCTTCTTGATGTTAATTGATAGGCATTTGTTGGTAAGAATGCTTTTCATGTTCTTGAATGCTGTTTTGTGTGACAGTAGACGGAAAAAAAGGTGTAAGCATGGAGAGTAAGGGGGGAGGAGGGGGGCGAGGAAGGCAGATGGGAGAAAGAATAAGAGACAGACCGTTTGTATATGGAAGAGACAAGGTCTGAAGAAAAGAGACATGCGTGAGCAGAGAAATGAAACTAAAACTTAACGCTAACAGCAATAATGTGAAGGAAAACTGACACTGAAAAACAAACTTCATCAACTTAAAGAAGCGCACTAACAGGACTGTGAACCAACGATTCTGAAATTTCTACTAACAAAACTTGATCCGATGTTACTTCTTTATAATGCGTTTCTTGTGTAAACGAACTTAAGAAAAAGAAGAACGTAGCATTTTGCAGTAAAACAAACAGTGATACAGTGTGAATTGTTCACTACAAATACATTCGACATTTTTCTAATATTTTGTTTTCAGAGCGTTTCGTTGAATACGAAAATAAAGGGAAACAACCAATCTCAAATGTTGTAGGGAGGAATACTGCAATTTTTTTTCATAATATTTTGAAGTGAAAGTTTGATCCTTTTTTTGTGACACAAACTTTTCATTTGAATGTTCATGGAATCGAATCCACGATGATAATTCTAGCGAGTTGTAAGCTTCTTTTACTGAAATATTTACATGTAATGCTATAGAATTATCAGAATTTTGTGCACCTGTCTTAGCTGCTCTGTCAACGACTTCGTCGCCGTGAAGACCAACGTGAGAAGGCACCCAACATAAACTGATTTCCGAGCCGTTTATCCTTAACCAGTATATTACATGATATGACTCAATAACTAAATCAGGTCTTGTTTCTGTATCAGAAGACTTCGGCGTGTGAGACAGGTCTTGTTTCTGTATCAGAAGACTTCGGCGTGTGAGACAGGTTTTGAATCAACAAAGAGATGATGATGAAAGAGAACTATTTTGAAAGGCACTGGCTGAGGGTTCAGTAGATAATGCAACGCTTGTATCACAGCGACTAGTTCTGCTGTAAATGTATTATATACATTTACCCCGATGAAAAATGACTTCTTTATTTAAATTTTGGAACATAAAATGTTTTGCCACACTGTGCAGGAAGTATGTTGCTCACGGCGGTGCGCACTGAAGCCAGTTCTCAACCCAGCAGTTGCGATGAAGAAGTCGGCCGGATCGTCGATGAAAGCTACGCAGTAAGTAGCTTTTTTGTCACTGAGAGACAGGTTCAGCCAGGTAGCCATTATAAAATGCTGCTCCACCACTCTTATTTTCACGAAGTGTGTGTAAACCTGCCAGTGTCTAAACACTTTTCGTGTGTCTAAGCGGGTAGAATATCAGATATATGCACGTTAAAGATGCTGTAAGTCATGTTAGTGGTTGTCTTATGGATATATCAAAACATCCAGCACGCACGCCCACCGAAGACAGAGTACGCAGATTGTGCAGCAACATACTTCCTGCACAGTGTGGCAAAACAACGTGCATATATGTATCTTGTTAAAATCAAGATAAACAAATAAATGAATAATGATTAATAAATAAATTAATTAATGATAAATAAAAAAATAAATAAATAAACAAATAAATAATAGATAAATAAATAAATAGATGAATGAATGAATAAATAATAAATAAATGAATAATAAATAAATAAACAAACAAATAACAAATACATAAATAAATAAATAAATAAAGTCAACCTGAGGTTTACGATTGTCCTTCCTCCACTAACGACTGAAACGTCAGTGATAAATTGCTTGAGGAAGATATTAGATGATACGTGTGTGTGTGTGTGTGTGTGTGTGTGTGTGTGTGTGTGTGTGTGTGTGTGTGTGTGTGTGTGTGTGTGTGTGTGTGTGTGAGTGTGAGAGAGAGTGAGTGAGTGAGTGAACGTGTGTGTGTGTGTGTGTGTGTGTGTGTGTGTGTGTGGTGTGTGTGTGTGAACGTGTGTGTGTGTGTGTGTGTGTGTGTGTGTGTGTGTGTGTGTGTGTGTGTGTGTGTGTGTGTGTGTGTGTGTGTGTGTGTGTGCTGATCTTCCTCCACTGATGGCTGAGGCGTAAATGATAAATTACTTGATGAAAACATTGGATAGTGTGCGTGTATGTGTATGTGTGTGTATGTGTGTATGTATGTGTGTGTATGTATGTGTGTGTGTATGTATGTGTGTCTGTGTGTTTGTGTGTTTGTGTGTGTGTGTGGTGTGTGTGCGCGTGCGAGTGTGTGTGTGCTTGAGCGTGCCTGTGTGAGTGTGTGTGTGTGTGTGTTTGGGTGTGTGTGTGTGTGTTTGGGTGTGTGTGTGTGTGTGTGTGTGTGTGTGAGTGTGTGTGTGTGTGTGTGTGTGGTGTGTGTGTGTGTGTGTGTGTGTGTGTGTAGCAATTATTTGCTGCGCTTGTACATAATGATCTTTCTAATAAAACAAACAACAAACAAACATATTGCAGTCAATTGTCAATACGTATGATCTTAACGCTGTACACACGATATCAATCCGATGGTTGCCGATTGTAATCAGTAAAATGTTTGTTAGATAACGATACCAATTAGAAGACAGCATCGTAGGAGTCATGAACCTTGTGCTATTTTCCCACATGTTTCTGGCACTAATGCTTCATTACCATTGTTTGTGAGGGGAAAACCCAACACCACCACTGCACTTCTATCTCCATCAACTGGCGTTTTGACGAAGACATTGAGCTCATAGGAAAATTATGTAAAATCAACAGAAAAACAACAAAGAGACAAACAAACAAACAAACACGAAAACAAACCACAAACAAACGAGCAAATTTGCGACAATAAAGAAACAAAAAATGTCGTTACTAGATAGAAATACGCAAGGTCTTTGAAGATGTGGCGCTGTACACAAGGTCTTTGTGAAGAAGTGGCGCTGTACACAAGGTCTTTGTGAAGAAGTGGCGCTGTACACAAGGTCTTTGAAGATGTGGCGCTGTACACAAGGTCTTTGTGAAGATGTGGCGCTGTACACAAGGTCTTTGTGAAGATGTGGCGCTGTACACAAGGTCTTTGTGAAGAAGTGGCGCTGTACACAAGGTCTTTGTGAAGATGTGGCGCTGTACACAAGGTCTTTGTGAAGAAGTGGCGCTGTACACAAGGTCTTTGTGAAGATGTGGCGCTGTACACAAGGTCTTTGTGAAGATGTGGCGCTGTACACAAGGTCTTTGTGAAGAAGTGGCGCTGTACACAAGGTCTTTGTGAAGATGTGGCGCTGTACACAAGGTCTTTGTGAAGAAGTGCCTGTACACAAGGTCTTTGTGAAGATGTGGCGCTGTACACAAGGTCTTTGTGAAGAAGTGGCGCTGTACACAAGGTCTTTGTGAAGAAGTGGCGCTGTACACAAGGTCTTTGTGAAGAAGTGGCGCTGTACACAAGGTCTTTGTGAAGAAGTGGCGCTGTACACAAGGTCTTTGTGAAGAAGTGGCGCTGTACACAAGGTCTTTGAAGATGTGGCGCTGTACACAAGGTCTTTGTGAAGAAGTGGCGCTGTACACAAGGTCTTTGTGAAGAAGTGGCGCTGTACACAAGGTCTTTGGGAAGAAGTGGCGCTGTACACAAGGTCTTTGTGAAGAAGTGGCGCTGTACACAAGGTCTTTGTGAAGAAGTGGCGCTGTACACAAGGTCTTTGTGAAGAAGTGGCGCTGTACACAAGGTCTTTGTGAAGAAGTGTGGCGCTGTACACAAGGTCTTTGTGAAGAAGTGGCGCTGTACACAAGGTCTTGTGAAGAGTGGCGCTGTACACAAGGTCTTGTGAAGATGTGGCGCTGTACACAAGGTCTTTGTGAAGAAGTGGCGCTGTACACAAGGTCTTTGTGAAGTGGCGCTGTACACAAGGTCTTTGGAAGAGTGGCGCTGTACACAAGGTCTTTGTGAAGAAGTGGCGCTGTACACAAGGTCTTTGTGAAGAAGTGGCGCTGTACACAAGGTCTTTGTGAAGAGTGGCGCTGTACACAAGGTCTTTGTGAAGAGTGGCGCTGTACACAAGGTCTTTGTGAAGAAGTGGCGCTGTACACAAGGTCTTTGTGAAGAAGTGGCGCTGTACACAAGGTCTTTGTGAAGAAGTGGCGCTGTACACAAGGTCTTTGTGAAGAAGTGGCGCTGTACACAAGGTCTTTGTGAAGAAGTGGCGCTGTACACAAGGTCTTTGTGAAGAAGTGGCGCTGTACACAAGGTCTTTGTGAAGAAGTGGCGCTGTACACAAGGTCTTTGTGAAGAAGTGGCGCTGTACACAAGGTCTTTGTGAAGAAGTGGCGCTGTACACAAGGTCTTTGTGAAGAAGTGGCGCTGTACACAAGGTCTTTGTGAAGAAGTGGCGCTGTACACAAGGTCTTTGTGAAGAAGTGGCGCTGTACACAAGGTCTTTGTGAAGATGTGGCGCTGTACACAAGGTCTTTGTGAAGAAGTGGCGCTGTACACAAGGTCTTTGTGAAGAATGTGCGCTGTACACAAGGTCTTTGTGAAGAAGTGGCGCTGTACACAAGGTCTTTGTGAAGAAGTGGCGCTGTACACAAGGTCTTGTGAAGAAGTGGCGCTGTACACAAGGTCTTTGTGAAGAAGTGGCGCTGTACACAAGGTCTTTGTGAAGAAGTGGCGCTGTACACAAGGTCTTTGTGAAGAAGTGGCGCTGTACACAAGGTCTTTGTGAAGAAGTGGCGCTGTACACAAGGTCTTTGTGAAGAAGTGGCGCTGTACACAAGGTCTTTGTGAAGAAGTGGCGCTGTACACAAGGTCTTTGTGAAGAAGTGGCGCTGTACACAAGGTCTTTGTGAAGAAGTGGCGCTGTACACAAGGTCTTTGTGAAGAAGTGGCGCTGTACACAAGGTCTTGTGAAGAAGTGGCGCTGTACACAAGGTCTTTGTGAAGAAGTGGCGCTGTACACAAGGTCTTTGTGAAGAAGTGGCGCTGTACACAAGGTCTTTGTGAAGAAGTGGCGCTGTACACAAGGTCTCTTTGTGAAGAAGTGGCGCTGTACACAAGGTCTTTGTGAAGAGTGGCGCTGTAACAGTCTTGTGAAGAGTGGCGCTGTACACAAGGTCTTTGGAAGAAGTGGCGCTGTACACAAGGTCTTTGTGAAGAAGTGGCGCTTAAAGGTCTTGTGAAGAAGTGGCGCTGTAACAAGGTCTTTGTGAAGAAGTGGCGCTGTACACAAGGTCTTTGTGAAGAGTGCGCTGTACACAAGGTCTTTGTGAAGGGCACAGGCCTTGTACAAAGGGTTTGTACAAGGGTTGAAGTATGTGAAAAGGCCTGTACACAAGGTCGTTTGTGAAGAAGTGCGCTGTACACAAGGTCTTTTTGAAGAAGTGGCGCTGTACACAAGGTCTTTGTGAAGAAGTGGCGCTGTACACAAGGTCTTTGAAGATGTGGCGCTGTACACAAGGTCTTTGTGAGAAGTGGCGCTGTCACAAGGTTTTGTGGAAAAGTGGCCTGTACAAGGGCTTTAAGTCTGAAGAAGGGGCTGTACACAAGGTCTTTGGAGAAGTTGGTGGAATAATAAGTCTTGCAGGATTGCGATGTGCATAGTCTGGGAACGAGTGGTGTAAAGGTTTTAATTGCCTGTCCAGGTTCTTTGTTGTTGGCGCTGTACACAGGCTTTGTGAAAGTCGCTGTACAAAGGTCTTTGAAGAAGTGGCGCTGTACACAAGTCTTTAAAGTGGCGCTGTACACAAGCTTTGAGGGGTGGCGCTGACGTCTTGTGTAGAAGGCCTGTACACAGCTTGTGAAGATAGTGCGCTGTACACATCTTTGTGAAGAATGCGCTGTACACAGGTCTTGTGAAGAATGCGCTGTACAAGGTCTTTGGAAGAGTGGCGCTGTACCAAGTCTTTGAAGAGTGGCGCTGTACCAAGTCTTGGAAGAAGGCGCTGTAACAAGGTCTGAAGAAGTGCGCTGTCCAAGTCTTTGTGAAGAAGTGGCCTGTACACAGCTTTAAGACTGGCGCTGTACACAAGGTCTTTGTGAAGAAGTGGCGCTGTACACAAGGTCTTTGAAGATGTGGCGCTGTACACAAGGTCTTTGTGAAGAAGTGGCGCTGTACACAAGGTCTTTGTGAAGAAGTGGCGCTGTACACAAGGTCTTTGTGAAGAATGGCGCTGTACACAAGTCTTTGAGAAGTGGCGCTGTACACAAGGTCTTTGTGAAGAAGTGCGCTGTACACAAGGTCTTTGTGAAGAAGTGGGCTGTACACAAGGTCTTTGTGAAGAGTGGCGCTGTACACAGGTCTTTTGTCATTTTGAAGAAGTGCCTGTACACAAGGTCTTTGTGAAGAAGTGGCGCTGTACACAAGGTTCGTTTGGAAGATGTGGCGCTGTACACAAGGTCTTGTGAAGAAGTGGCGCTGTACACAAGGTCTTGAAGAGTGGCGCTGTACACAGGTTTTGTGAGAGTGGCGCTGTAACAAGGTTGAAGAATGGCTGTTAGCGTTTTTAAGGGAAAGTGTGAAATATCTTGACAGGTGGCGTTGTCCATGTCTGGGAAATGGTGGTGTAGAAAGGATTCTTTTATTCCCTTCCCGGTTCTTTGTTTTGAGTAGTGCCTGTACACTGCATACAGTAAATAGCCTGTGTACAAAAGTCATTAACAAATGGTTTCATCAAGGACTTTTAACTGCATACCGACCTGTGGTTGTTCAAGAGTTTGCCTGTTCTCATCTTTAATCTCCCTGTACACAAATCCCTTTAAAAACATTCAACTGTAACCAACTTGTGAAGAAGTGGCGCTGTACACAAGGTCTTTGTGAAGAGAGTGGCGCTGTACACAAGGTCTATTGTAGAGAAGTGGTCCGCGTGAATCGTACCAAGGTCCTTTGTGAAAAGTGGCGCTGTACACAATGTCTTCTGTGAAGATGGTGCGCTGTACACAAGTTTTTTTTTTTTTTTTTTTTTTTTTTTTTTTTTTTTTTTTTTTTTTTTTTTTTTTTTTTTTTTTTTTTTTTTTTTTTTTTTTTTTTTTTTTTTTTTTTTTTTTTTTTTTTTTTTTTTTTTGAAGATGTGGCGCTGTACACAAGGTCTTTGTGAAGAAGTGGCGCTGTACACAAGGTCTTTGAAGATGTGGCGCTGTACACAAGGTCTTTGTGAAGAAGTGGCGCTGTACACAAGGTCTCTGAAGAAGTGGCGTGTTTTATGGCGGTGTGATTTCACGCGGGAAACTGTTGTTGTGACAGGGAAATAATTATATCCTTGACAGGATTGCATGATAGTGTCTGCATTGATACATGGGAAGCTGGAGTGGAATGGTAGGATGATGGAGGATTCCTTTTATTCCTCCTTCTCCTCCTGGTCTTCTTCTTGTTCTTCTTCTTGTTCACCTGTCTTAGCTGCTCTGTCAACTACTTCGCATACAGTACAAACTAGACACCATGTGCTACAAAAGCCTCAATAAACAAACTGTTCTCATCAATGGCACTTACTCTCAACCTGCATACCCGACCTGTGGTGTTCCACAAGGATCTGTCCTTGGCCCTGTTCTTTTCACTCTTTACACCTCCCCCCTGTCCACCATCATCAACTCCCACTCTATAAAACACCACTTCTATACTGATGACACCCAACTTCAAGACAGTGACTCACCTGATAATATACAGCGCCTGTTGACTCGCACCACTGAGTGTTACTCGGACATTAAGAACTGGATGACACACAATAGACTTCAGTTTAATGACGACAAGACAGAAGCTATCCTCATTGGCACCCGTCAGAAACTTTCTCAGCTGCCTCCTCTTTCTCTCCCACTATGTAACACATCAGTCCCAATTTCTGATTCAGCTAAAAACCTTGGTGTCTGCATTGACTCTACCCTCTCCATGAACAACTTTGTTTCTCAAACTGCCAGATCTTGCTACTATCACCTCCATCGTATAAGCCTGATTAGGAAGTATCTCTCTGTCGAAACAACTGCAAAACTCGTTCTTTCCTTCATAATGTCTCGCATTGACTATTGCAATTCACTCATGTCCGGTCTTCCTGCCTCCACCATTCACATCCTACAGCGCATTCAAAACAATGTTGTACGCCTTGTACTCAAAAAGAAAAAAGCTGACCACATATCTCCTCTCTTGGCACAACTTCACTGGCTCCCTGTATCAAAGCGCATACAGTACAAACTAGACACCATGTCACACACCTCATTCACTACTGACTGACTTTGAGCATGCCTCGTTTGAGGTGATGAAAATGTCTTTGGCTCTTCCATCCAAACCTGTGCACTTTGTTTGCATATATCGTCCTCCCCCAAGCAAGAAAAATAAACTGACAGACTCCATGTTCTTTGAGCACTTTCCTTCCCTGCTGGAACACTGCAACACCCTTTCTGGCAACATGATTATCCTTG
>CM060305.1:173373621-173376121 GCA_030674185.1 Monoplex corrugatus
CTGTCGCACTTGTTCTGGATGTCTCATACCTTGTCATCTCACGGGCTGCGACAGTAAGACCCCAATTCTCGCCAACAATGGAGCGATATTCTGGCGTCTTAAAAGCGCCCGCTGCCGCTAGGAAGCGAGACAAGGCAGATGCCCGGGGTTCAAGGCCCGGATAGACAAGAGTTTGCTCCCCTCTCCTCCCACTGGACGAAGCAGCAGGGAAGTTTCAGTCTTTTTCTCCTAATTTTGTATTTGGTGTTTGTTTGTGATATTACATGCACGCTTGACAAAGGCCGGTTGGCCGAAAATTTGCGCCTGTCTTGTATTAAATACGCGTTGTGATTCTGTTTTCTGATTCTGTTTTCGTGTTTTTTTCTGATTCCTGTTCGCACTTGTTTTGGATGTCCCCTCTGCATTAGATCTTGTGCGATGATCTGCGTGAATGTGTGCGTGTTTGTATATGTGAGTGCTTCTGTGTGTATGTGTGTGTGGGTGGAGGGGGAGAAGCTGTATGTGTGTGAACGTATGTAGATGTGTATACAAGATACAAGATACAAGAATTTTATTTAGCCCAAAGCATCACAATGGGAAATTGTTTTGGCATTCGCATTGAAATACATATAGGCACAAGAACGCATAAACAAAATTTATGTACACACATGCTCTTACTCTCTCTCACTCTCTCTTTCACCCCTCTCTCGCCCTCTCCCTCCCCTCATCTCTCTCTCCCTCCCTCTTTGTCGAAACAATATCAAAGATAATAACTAATTCTAAATATGTACGGTTAAAAAAGCACATCATAAGAGTCAGATGCCTTGGTCAGGACTTTTAACAATGGACAAAAAGGGCAGTACTCATTGAAAAATGGAGCGTGAGCGGATGTAGATGTGTATGGAGGAATTATTTAGTGTGATTGATGCTAAAACCACACTGATGAAATGTTCACTGACATCTACATCATCATCATCATCATCAGGTGCCCTGCCGCATGGCGTTGGCGACCATGGACTTCCAACCATCTCTATCTCTCGTTGCCCCCAGCTTCGCCCCCACCCTCCTCATCCCTAGCCACTCTGCAAGTCCGTCCAGCATTCTCTCCATGGTTCTACCCGGTGCTCTCTTTCCCTCCAGCTTTCCCCTTGTGACCAAGTGCTCCAAATCCCCCTTCCTCATAAAATGGCCTATAAATGTTGCTTGTCTTTTCCTAATCTTCATTATCAGTGATCGACTTGTGTCTGCCTCCATCAAGACTGTCTCGTTTGTTTTCTTTGCTGTCCATGGTACTCTCAACATTCTTCTGAGAAACCACATCTCGGCTGCCTCAATCCTGCTCTGGCTTTGCTTGCTTACTGTCCACGCCTCGCATCCATACAACAGTATTGGTTCTATATAACATTCAAGGACTCTCTTTCTGATGTTAATTGATAGGCATTTGTTGGTAAGAATGCTTGTCATCTTCTTGAATGCTGTTTTGGCTTGGCCGATTCTGCCAGCTATTTCCGATGTGCATCTGCCGTCTGATGAAATGACCGTTCCCAGGTATTTGAACTTATTAACCTGTGTCAAGGTTATGCCATTTGCTGTTATTTTTGTTTTGTTTTGTTTTTGGTTTGGTTTGGATTGACTGTCTGTCTATCTGTCCGTCTGTTTCTCTCTCTCTCTCTCTCTCTCTCTCTCTCTCTCTCTCTCTCTCTGACATCTACAACAGTCATTATCTCAGCGGTCATTATCACGAGGCTTGGGTGAAAAGGAAGGATAATCATGATTAGCGGTCCGCGCTTGTCAAACACGATTCCAATTTGAATATCATCTGTTCTTCTTGGATTTCTTCGCTTGACGTTGTCAGTGATTGGTTTCAAAACAAATGTGACTGCCCACGCCCAAGCAAACAGGAACCAGAAGAACAAGAAAACCAATATAAGCGCGTATCCAACAAAACAAAACAAAACAAGCGCAAATTTTCGGCCAACTAGCCTTTGTCAAGCGCGAACGCACGGTCACAAACAGATCACAAACACCAAACAATGGATAATAAAAACGGGACTAAAAACTTCCCTGACAGTGGGTAAGAAAACATGGGCATTCCATTTGGTCCCCTTCTTACCCACTGGACGAGGCGGCAGGGAAGTTTTTAGTCCCGTTTTTATTATCCATTGTTTAGTGTTTGTGATCTGTTTGTGACCGTGCGTTCGCGCTTGACAAAGGCTAGTTGGCCGTAAATTTGCGCTTGTTTTGTTTTGTTTTGTTGGATACGCGCTTATATTGGTTTTCTTGTTTTTCTGGTTCCAGTGATTGGTTTAATCAGTGTAATTGTTTAGGGGGAGAGGGGGACGTGAGGGGAGACAACTCTGTACATGACCACAGCCGCAGGATGTCCAGTGGTAGCGGATATATCGGCAGCGTTGTTGTGGACGCTGACCTGATGACTGGCATCCACAGTGAACTCAGACTCTCACTGACTCTGTGGTTCCTTCTGGCTCAGGAGTTAAGAGTTCGATGCTGATAAGGCAGG
>CM060305.1:173378621-173388621 GCA_030674185.1 Monoplex corrugatus
ATATCTTATTTTGTGATTGTATAATGTTAATAATGTCTTCACACCTCTTCAAATGGGGCTTTATCCTTACTGAATAAATTTGTTTGACTGATTCTGATTCTGATTTCTCTCTCTCTCTCTCTCTCTCTCTCTCTCTCTCTCTCTCTCTCTCTCTCTCTCTCTCTCTCTCTCTCTCTCTCTCTCTCTCCCTTTCTCTCTCTGTAAAACATGTATTTGTAATAGTGTTTAATGTAGACCCTCCGCGGGCGAGGGTTGAATGTAAAAATGCATGAATGTGCTGATGTCACTATCGTCGAAATAAAAATGTGTTTGTCTTGTTCTTGTTCTCTTTGAGTCAAAGTAATGCTGAGTCTGAGTTAGACACAGACAGACAGACAAGAAGACAGACAGAAAGACAGACAGACAGAGACACGAGGACACAGAGAGAGAGAGAGAGAGAGAGAAGAGAGAGCAGAGAGAGAGAGAATACGAACAGACAGACAAGAACTTCAGTATATAAGGCAACAGTCGTACGACAAAAACAAACAATACAGGATTGCATTTCTCAATACGAGACAGTAGTTGTGTTGGATTCAGACTTCATTGATCACTTTATATATGTCCTTTTGAAGGAAGAAAGACATAGCAATGTCTTACATGTAACCACATATTCAAGTAGCTATAAAACTATTACAATATAAGGCTAGAAACAATCATTAAGAATAATCAGTGAGACAGGATAGAATAAAAGAGAATAGATAACAGCAGTGTTATAAACACACAAAGATTTGTAACTACAATATAGCAAAATGTTAAACATTTTGGGCAAATTGACATTGAAGTCAAAATCGTTAAAGAATGGAATCATGCCTTAATCCATAATACATAAACACACACAAGGCCACAAAACACACTCGTACCACATTTAGCTTTCACCTTCATTCTCACGCATGCATTCATTCTTTTTTCGTCTGGATTATGAAACAACACAACAATTTGGCCAGTTATGTCACCCGGCAACGTATGCCGTTTATGTAACATGAAACAATAATCATAAATATAAAAAATACTTGTGTAAAGATCCTGGAGTATAAAACACAGCTTTCGACCCAGCCTTTGTCAGGGGGAGTTAAAACAACGTTTCGATCCAGCTTTGTCAGTGGATATAAAACACACGTTGAGCAGCCTTTGCAAGTCTGACAAGGGCCGGCTCGAAACGTTGTGTTTTATACTCCCAAGGATCTTTTACAAACAAGGTATTTTTTAATATTTTGTTTTTACCCTCAAGCTCCAGCAGTCACATTTTGTTTTACCTTCAAATGAATTCACTATAGTTAAAAATGACATCCTCGTTTTCACTAGTTAACAATTTAGTTATCTGAATGCGAAAAGGTATAGTATAACTGGTATCCAGAAACTTGGTTCTCAGATCAGAATACTGAGGACAGGGACATATGACGTGGATCTTATCTTCTGGTTCAGATAAAGAAAATGGGCATCTCTTGTCATGAGCTGGAGAATACTTAAATCCATGACAGTTTATGTCTGAAACCCCATTTCGAAATTGCAAGGAGGCTGTTCTGTAACTGTCATACTGACTGACGCAATATATTTTTCTTCTCAAGACAAGACAGAGGGAGAGAGAGGGAGTGAGAGAGAGAGAGAGTGAGAGAGATAGGAAAAGAGAGAGAGTTAGAGAGAGAGAGAGTGAGAGAGAGAGAGGGAAGAGAAGAGGAGAGAGGGAGAGAGAGTGGGGGAAGAGAGAGAGAAATGAGGAGAGAGAGAGAGAGAGGGAGAGAGTAGGGGGGGAAGAGATGAGAGTAGAGAGAGAGGGTGAAGAGAGGGAAATGAGAGAGAGAGAGTGAGAACAGAGAGAGAGACAGAGACAAGAGTGTGAGAAGAGAGAGACAGATAGCGAGAGAAAGAAACAGAGACAGAGACAGAGAGAGAAGATTCTATCATCTTGGCAAAGGAATTCTTTTTTAACATCGAGAGAGAGAACACAGAATGATAATGACAGTGAAATGAAATGATGCTAATACAATTTTTCACTGTAGAGGTTATTAGCTGAAAATCCACGTTTCATAACTTGCCATTGTATTTACATCTGCCTAGAACTACAAATACAAAAGAACAATTACACAATGTATTGTTAGACATAGTACAAAAAAAACACAAAAACACCGAGACAGTCAGTCACACAAAGAATCAAGAGCAACTCTCTGGTCATTTCTACAGTTATACAATTAGCAAGAAAATGCTTTTTATATCGAGAGAGGGGAGGTAGGAGAGAGCGAGAGAGGCAGAGAGAGAGGGCAAGAGAGAGAGAGGCAGAGAGAGAGAGAGGCCAGAGAGAGAGAGAGGCACAGAGAGACAGGCAAGAGAGAGACAGGCAGAGAGAGAGAGCAAAGAGAGAGAGAGAGGCAAGAGAGAAGAGAGGCACAGAGAGACAGGCAGAGAGAGAGAGAAGGCAGAGAGAGAGAGGTACAGAGAGAGAGGCACAGAGAGAGAGAGAGGCAGAGAGAGAGAGAAAGGCATAGAGAGGGGGAGAGAGGGACACAGAGAGAGGGTGAGAGAGAGAGAGAGAAAGAGAGAGGGCGACACAGAGAGAGAGGGGAGAGAGAGAGAAAGAGAGAGGGGGACAGATAGAGACGGGGGACAGAGAGTGAGAGAGAGTAGAGAGTGAGAGAGAGATGGAGAGAGACATACAGACAGAAAGAGAGACAGATAAAGAGTGAGTGAGAGAGAGAAAGAGAGAGAGAGAGCAGGAGACAGAGAGCAGGAGAGAGGACAGAGACAGAGAGACAGAGAGACAGAGAGAGACAGAGAGATGGAAGAGAGGGGAAGGAGAGATAGAGGGAGAAAGAGGGTGAGAGAGAGAGATGGAGGGAGGGAGAGAGAGAGTGGAGTAAGAGAAAGAGGATAGAGAGAGAGAGATGGAGAAGAGAGATGGAAGAGAAGAGAGAGAGAGAGACGGAGAAAGAGAGGGAAAAGAGAGACAGACACACAGACAGACACACAGACAGATAGAGATGGGAGTGTTGTTGAGAGGAGAGATGAATGACCCATCACCTTCAAGGTCAAGATGAATCTGGGCAGGGTCCGTCCACACCTACTCGATAACTATATTGGTTCACTACTGGCCGTACCGGTGGTCAACAGGAAATTGCTATCACTGTTCCTTCGCTGTCTTGGACAGTGGTCATTAACAGGAATTGTCGGCCCCTGTACGTTTGGCTACACTGGGTACATTGGCTACACTGGGTACACTGGCTACACTGGGTAGTGTTTGTTAATAGAAATCTTGTCTCTGTCTTCGTCCTCTACCTGGCATAGTTGTACGTTCTGATTGCAAAACCCGGGGACCAAAATTGATCCGTGACTTGAGAGAGGGAGAGAGAGAGAGGAGAGAGGGAGAGAGAGGGAGAGAGAGGGAGGGAGAGAGAGGGGGAGAGAGAGGGGGAGAGAGAGGGAGAGAGAGGGGGGAGAGAGAGGGGAGAGAGAGAGGGAGAGAGAGAGAGAGAGAGGGAGTGAGAGAGGGAGAGAGAGAGAGGGAGAGAGAGAGACAGACAGACAGACAGACAAGGAGACAGACAGACAGATAGACAAGTAGACAGACAAACAGACAGGCAGGCAGACACAAAGTGACAGACAGACAGATAGAAGGGGAGGGACAGTGAGACAGACAGACAGGCAGGCAGACAGGCAGGCAGGCAGGCAGGCAGACAGGCAGACAGACAGACAGACAGGCAGGCAGGCAGGCAGGCAGGCAGGCAGACAGACAGGCAGGCCCGGCAGGCAGGCAGACAGACAGATAGGCAGGCAGGCAGGCAGAGACAGAAGAGAGAGAGGAGAGGAAAGAGAGAGAGAGACAGAGAGAGAGAGAGAGAGACAGACAGACAGACAGACACAGACAGAGAGACAGAGACTCAGACAGACAGGAGAGGAGACAAGAGAGAGAGAGGGGGGAGAGAGAGGGAGGGAGGGAGGGAGGGAGGGAGAGAGAGTTCAGACTTCAGATATCAGACATAGATATTTTATTCCAAAAGGCCATCAGCTCCTACTGTAAGGCTGTTTAACCCTTTGACTCCCGCACCCTGTCCATCAGCATCCTGCATTGTCAACCATGCCAGCAAAGCAAAAACTTAACCCTTTGACTCCCGCACCCTGTCCACCAGCATCCTGCATTGTCAACCATGCCAACAAAGCAAAAACTTAACACTTTGACTCCCGCACCCTGTCCACGAACGTCCTGCATTGACAACCATGTCAGCAAAGCAAAAACTTAATCCTTTGAATCCCTCTCCCTATCCACCAGCTTCCTGCAGGAAGTTGGTGGATAGGGTGAAGGAGTCAAAGGGTTAAATTTGGCAGTTGGTGGATAGGGTGCGGGAGTCAAAGGGTTAAAATGCAGTAGAAAAGGAATTAGTGATACTAGAGAACAAAACGTTAGAGCTAACGACAAAATAACAAACTACATATCAGGACATTGCCATTTCTTCTAATACAGAACAGCTAGTTGTGTTGTGATTCAGACTTTCATTATTTATCTACTTTATATATATGTCCCTTTTCTGAAGGTAAGATAAACACATGCACATGTCATTTACATGTAACCAACATTATTCCACAGGTAGGCTGATAAAATACCAGGAAAAATATAGACTAGGTAAAACATAGTCTAGGTAGGGCCTCAGGACCTGGCCAGCTCATGGGTTTATGTGCAGGCTTAAAGCATGTGCCACGTCACCATACACGTAACACCTGTGACGTTAGTGCGTATGGAATTCGTTCCGAGCGCGGAGACGCCATCTTCAGAAACTGAAACTGAAACTGAAACAAACCCTTTAAGCAGAAACAGACCGGAATCCTTAACAGAATCATATCGAGCTGAGCTGAGCCTAATGATAAACTCTGCTTAAAGCCAGTTCTCAACCCAGCAGTTGCGCTGAAGAAGTCGGCTGGATCGCCGATGAAAGCTACGCAGTAAGTAGCTTTTTTGTCACTGAGAGACAGGTTCAGCCAGGTCATTCTGCTTAAACATGTTTGGATTGCTATAATATTTTTTGGTATAAAATTCAGTCGAAGATCGTCAAGAACCGGACGGCAAAGGACAAAGTGTTTCTCGTCTTCTTTCGCATGCATGCATGAAGGACACACTAAACCAAGTTCAAGTTCATATTGCTTATAGCCCCAGCCGACTACTAGAGCCATATCAGGGCTAACACCACGTCAAAAACGACAAGCCGGTTGACACACTAAATAAGTCTCTATGTTACTTATACCTCAACTGAAGAACCTCCAAAGTTGATGCACTAAGTCCGTATTTTGACATCATTCTTTTCAAATGAATATTCAAATCAATAGTAATGTAAGACTGAATACCGTGGAAATTTACAAAAGATTGATAAAAATTATATCTTCCACTTGTTTGTATACTGATAAAAATTATATCTTCCACTTGTTTGTATACTGATAAAAATTATATCTTCCACTTGTTTGTATATGATCATTCTACTCTTGCCATCTACAATCAATCGATCTTTGTCGAAAAGCACGAGCAAACTGATTCTCATTTCTAGTTCTTTGGGCAAAAACAAAGAAAGAAACAAACAAACAAACATCATCGAGCTCACATTCAGAGAGAGAGAGAAAGAGAGCCAGCCAGACAGCCAGCCAGTCAGCCAGCCAACCAGACAGACAGACAGGCAGACAGGCAGACAGAGACAGAGAGAGAAAAAGATCAAACCTTTATGTAACATATATATGGCAAAGATTTTTTTTTAATCTCGAGAAAGAGAGATAGCGAGAGAGAGGGGGGGGGGAGAAAGAAAGAAAGTAGAAAGAAAGAGAGAGAGAAAGAGAGAGACAGAGAGAGAGAGAGAGAAAGTGTGTGTGTGTGTGTGTGTGTGTGTGTGTGTGTGTGTGTGTGTGTGTGTGTGTGTGTGTGCGTGTGTGTTTATTAAAGTCCAATGCTCCTTGTGAAGGCGTGTACATAAATATACACAGCTACAGTCTATGGCAAGACATCAAGTAGACATGAACAAGGATACTTGATCTTATTTAGAAATCATGGCATGTCTTCAAGATGTCTTGGAGGTAATGGATAGCCAAGAAGCTGAGGTTGAGACATACAGAGACAGGGACAGACAAACAGACAGAGGCTGATTGCTTCTCAATTTCTTGACTTATCAAACAAATTAAAGTCAAAAGGGGCATTGACTTTATCTCTCTGGCAAGCTTAAAAACGCTTCCACATCACAAAAGAGTTCAACTTAAATGTGTAAATGTATTGAAAATCACGTTTTAGACACACACAGAGACAGACAGACAGACAGAGAGAGAGAGAGCAAGAGAGACAGAGAGACAGAGACAGACAAACTGACAGACAGATAGACAGACAAACAGACAGACAGAAACGAAGACAGAGACAGAAAGACATACATATCTAAAGAGAGAGACACAGAAAAGAGAGAGAATGAGAGTGAGAGAGAGAGAGAGAAAGAGAGAGAGGAGGGAGACAGACAGAGAGAAACAGAGAGAAGCAGAGACAGAGACAAAGAGAGAGAGACAGATATAACGAGACACAGAAAAAGAAAGAGAAAGAGCTAGAGATAGAGACAGACATATAGACAAACAGTCAGAGAGATGGAGAAAGAGGCGAGAGAGAGAGGGGGGGAGAGAGAGAAAGAGGGACAGAGAGAAAGAAAGAGAGAGGAGAGACAGACAGACAGAGACAGAGAGAGCCAGAAAGAGAGAGAGATAGAGAAAGGAGAGGAGAAGGAGACAAAGAGAAAGAGAGTGAGAGAAAGAGAGAGAGTGAGAGAGAGATGGAGAGGGACAGACAGACATAGACAGACATACAGAGTGAGAGAGAGAGAGAATGAAAGAGAAAGACAGACAGAGAGAGAGAGAGACATACGGACAGACAGAGAGGCAGACAGACAGGCAAACAGAGACAGACAGAGACAGAGATGGAATGATAATTTGAAATCGAATTCACGAACATCAATAAATGAAAGTCAGAAGAAGACATCGCTTTTGTGTCCAGTGTAGGCTGAGAGACGCTCAAAACGCTACAGAGCAAAAACCACAACAAAATAAACGTTTACCAGAGCACGATCCTGATTTCCGCTGTCATTGATCAACTGTCCGGTGAAAAGACAGCCTGGCCTTGTTCTCCATGTGCCGAGTTGCTGTTGTTCATGGCGCTTTTGAACAGCTCGGGGTTAGCTCAAGAAGGATTTATTGCACTGGGATAATTTCATATGCGCTTCATCAGTGGTCCTGTTAGTTCAATCAATTAGATGCACATCAATCTGAGAGTGCAGGAGGTGTGTGGGTTCGATCCTCACACTGCTCCAAGAGCTTTTGTTGTTTTTGTTGTTGTTGTCAGAGCCTTTGTTGTTGTGTTGTTTAGATGTCTTGTTGGCTTTGTTGTTTGTTGTTAGTTGTTTGTTCAACTTGTTGTTGTTGTTTGTTTGTTGTTGTTGTTGTTCAGAGCCTTTGTTGTTTGTTGTTGTTATTGATGTTGTGTTGTTTGTTCAGCAGCCTTTGTTGTTGTTGTTGTTGTTGTTATGTTGTTGTTTTGTTGTTTTGTTGTTCAGAGCCTTTGTTTGTTGTTGTTGTTGTTATTGTGTTGTTGTTGTTGTTGTTGTTGTTGTATGGTTGTTGTTGTTGTTGTTCAGAGCCTTTGTTGTTGTTGTATTTGTTTTGTGTTTTTAGCCTTTGTTTTTTGTTGTTTGTTCAAGCTTTTGTTGTTGTTGTTGATTTGTTGTTGTTGTTGTTGTTGTTCAAGCCTTTATGTTGTTGTTGATTTTTGTGTGTTGTTCAGAGCCTTCTGTGTTGTGTTGTTTGTTGTTGTAAGCCTTATTGTTGTTGGTGTTGTTGTTGTTGTTAGTTGTTGTTGTTGAGTTGTTCAGCTTTTGTGTTGTTGTTGTTGTTTGTTGTTGAGTGTTTGTTGTTGTTTGTTGTGCTGTGTGGTTGTTTGTTGTGTTAGGTTTGTTGTTGTTGTTGTTCAGACTTGTTGTTTGTTGTTGTTCATGCCTTGTGTTTGTTGTTGTTGTTTGAGTGTTGTTGTGTTGATTGTTGTTATGTTGTGTTATGCTGTTGTTGTTGTTGTTGTTGTTGTTGTTATTGTTGTGTTCAAGCCTTTTGTTGTTGTTTTTGTTGTTCAGAGCCATTGTTGTTGTTGTTGTTTTGTTGACTTGTTGTTGGTTGTTGTTTTTGTTCAGCCTTTGTGTTGGTGTTGTTGTTGTTGTTCAGAGCCTTTGTTGTTGTTGTTGTTGTTGTTCAAGTTTGTTGTTGTGTTGTGTTGTTGTTTGTGTTTTTGTTCAGCAGCCTTTTGTTGTTGTGTTGTTGTTGTTGTTTTCAGGCCTTGTTGTGTTGTTGATGTTTTTGTTTTTGTTGTTGTTCAGAGCCTTTTGTTGTTGTTGTGTTGTTTGTTGTTGTTTGTTGTTGTTGTTAGCTTTTGTTGTTGTGTTGTTGTTGTTGTTCAGAGCCTTTGTTGTTGTTGTTGTTGTTGTTATTTGTTGTTTGTTTTGTTGTTGTTTGTTGTTTGTTGTTCAGAGCCTTTGTTGTTTTGTGTTGTTGTTCAGTTGTTGTTGTTTGTTGTTGTTGTTTCAGCTTGTTGTTGTGTTGTTGTTGTTGTTTGTTGTTGTTGTTGTTCAGAGCCTTTCTGTTGTTGTTTCGTGTTGTTGTTAATTGTGTTGATGTTGTTGTTGTTCAGAGCCTTCTGTTGTTGTTAGTGTTGTTGTTGTTGTTTGTTGATGTTGTTGTTGTTGTTTGTTCAGAGCCTTTTGTTGTGTTGTTAGTGTTGTTAGTATGTTTGATGTTGTTGTTGGTTGTTGTTCAGAGCCTTTGTTGTTGTTGTTGTTTGTTATTGTTGATGTTGTTGTTGTTGTTAGGTTATTGTTGTGTTGTTGTTGTTGTTGTTCAGAGCCTTTGTTGTTGTTGTTGTTGTTGTGTTGTTTGTTGATGTTTGTTGTTGTTGTTCAGAGCCTTCTGTTGTTGTTAGTGTTGTTGTTGTTGTTCAGAGCCTTCTGTTGTTGTGTGTTGTGTTGTTCAGAGTCTTGTTGTTGTTGTGTTGTTGTTCAGTTGTTAGTGTGTTGTTGTTGTTCAGAGCTTTTTGTTGTTGGTTGTTTGTTTTGTTAGTATTTTGTTGTTGTGTTGGTTCAGAGTCTTTGTGTTGTTGTTGTGTTGTTAGTTTGTTAGTTGTTGTTGTTATGTTTGATGTTGTTGTTGTTGTTCAGAGCCTTTGTTGTGTGTTGTTGTTGTTGTTAAGCTTTTGTTGATGTTGTTGTTGTTGTTCAAGCCTTTGTTGTTGTTAGTCAGAGCCTTTTGTTTTGTTGATTTGTTGTTGTTGTTCAGAGCTTGTTGTGTGGTTTGTTGTTGTTGTTCAGATTGTTGATGTTGTTGTTGTTGTTCAGAGCTTTCTGTTGTTGTTGTTAGAGTCTTTGTTGTTGTTGTTCAGAGCCTTCTGTTGTTGTTAGTGTTCTGTTGTTGTTGTCAGAAGCCTTCTGTTGTGTGTTATGGTTGTTGTTTGTTGTTCAGAGCCTTCTGTTTGTTGTTACGTGTTGTTGTTGTTGTTCAGAGCCTTCTGTTGTTGTTGTGTGGTTGTTTGTTGTTCAGAGCCTTCTGTTGTTGTGTGTTCTTTTGTTGTTCAAGTCTTTGTTGTTGTTAGGTTTTTGTTGTTGTTCAGAGCCTTTGTTGTTGTTAGTGTTGTTGTTGTTGTTGTTCAGAAGTCTTTGTTGTTGTTCGGTTGTTGTTGTTGTTCAGAGCCTTTGTTGTTGTAGTGTTGTTGTTGTTGTTCAGAGCCTTCTTCTTGTTGTTGTTGTTGTTGTTCAAGCCTTTGTTTTGTTAGTGTTGTTGTTGTTGTTCAGAGCCTTCTTGTTGTTGTTTGTTGTTGTTCAGAGCCTTTGTTGTTGTTAGTGTTGTTGTTGTTGTTCAGAGCCTTCTGTTGTTTGTTAGTGTTCTTGTTGTTGTTCAGAGCCTTCTGTTGTTGTTGTGTTGTTGTTGTTTT
>CM060305.1:173398296-173458296 GCA_030674185.1 Monoplex corrugatus
AACTTGAGGAGTTGATCAGCAAGTTATTTGTGAAATTTTGTCACAAAATGACAAATTGAAATTCAGAAAGGTCGCAAAAGTCGAACTCAGTTCGGAACTGGAAAAGTGAGCCTTGAATCTGGGCATTTTCGGTTTCGTTTTATTCCATTTGCACATGTGCCAGAACAGGAAATTACAACAAGTCTCTGACAGTAGTTAATAACTAAGCTAAATTATGAATAAAAAAAATATAAAAATATGTATAGACTATAGCATTTATCTGTGTGCCTGAGACTGAAGAATGATCTGGCCTTGTTTTTGCCGGTATTGATTTAGCCAAGGCCTTATAATAAGCACAACAGTATTGATAATAATAATGAGAATGATACTCATGTTAAGATGTTTGTAATTGCTGCTGCTGTTGATTTAGCATATGCCTGGTTATGATAACAGATAAGACTGATAACGGGGGCCTAACTATAGTAATGATGATAATAATCATTATGATAATAGACCTTTTTACTGTCTTCTTATTACAGTGCATAATGTTTTGAGTGATCATGCTTGATCAGTCAGGGATATGTAATTTTGATTACTCTTAATGAAATGTAACTCACATTTTACATAATACAGCATTAATATGTGGCTAAACATTTCATTTCAGATTTTTGTCCGTCACTTAGTCATATCTAGATTTTTCACACAATGCTTGTGCCAATCATGCTTAGAGTTCAGAAAACACCTGTGTGACTACATTTTCCCAGTGGGAGTTGTACAAAAATGCACTCTCCCACATGAATTGAAGATGCAAAAGAAAATATTTTATGAATATTACTCACTCACACAACACACACACACTCATTCACTCACTCACTCACACACTCACATTCATCCATACATATAAATTCACACCCACTCAGCTACACAGCCTCAGTGTTTACATTCCTCTTTTGACCACTGTTTCAAATGAGACTAGTGCCGTATACCACCATCATTGTCACAATTACAATTATAATGTTTTTAAATAAATATGCACTAATATAAGCTGAACAACAAAATAAAAAGAAAAAATCCTAGTAATACAAGTTCATTAACAAAACTGTGCAACTTCACAAGCCCTCAAGCCATTCACAGTATATTTGACTGGTGCAGTAATCAGTGGGTAAACATCAGAGTTCTAGTCAGAGGATCCTGGATTTGATCCACCAGGAGCCCTCCACCTGATAGATAAGAGGTTTTTCTTTTCAACTTTCCAGATCAGCTGGTGTGCAGACCTGCTAGTGCATCAATCCCATTTGTGTTTATATAGGATGTAGACTATCAAATGTTAAAGATCCTGAAGACTGTGTAACAGTATAGTAGAGTGTGGTTAGCTTACTTTAACAGTGGGAGTTCTATGTGCTCTGCTAAGTCTTGTTACATGTATTGTAATGCACAGGGAGTCCAAGTAACTTTGGAGAATAACACTGCACAAAAATGATTTATAATTTAATAATGATAATAATTTATCATAACTTAGCAGTACACAAAAACTGCTCACAAAATGTCATGTTTGCACTGGAAATGGATACAGAAAGTGAATTCTCCAGTGTTGCAAAATTCTGGCTGCCACAACACACACAGAGGACATCACACAGATGGTCCCAGCACTTGATTTAAGCACAGAAACAGAATATTCAAGTCATGCAAGGATGATACAATAACTTCGAAATCTTAAATTCTATATATTCAGTAAATAAACTGAGGGTTATTTTTTATTGAAGAAGAAAAGTGATTGTAGCCATTGAATTACTGAGTAATGTTTTATTACCAGTTTATTGCTAGTAGTAAAAAAAATGTATATGAACTAGCAGTAGGGTTGGAAATGTTCTGCCTTGCTGTGTGTTAAATTAATGTGTTATTGTTCTGATTCAGTGTGTACTATTGTAACGGTCCGGCTGGGTTCAAAGTGACGAATAATGCATTTTTAAACCAGAAACACATCTACAAGAAAAGAGATGATTTTGACTATTTTGTGTGTGTACTGATTTTCAGGTCAAAATGTTGCTGTCTCAAGCAGTTCGCTGCAGCCCTGTACCTCTGACAGCATTTGTGACAACTTTGGGAAGGAGCAGCGCCAGAGTTCCCAAGCAGCCATGGCTCACAACCCGCTTTCAGACCTACGCCTCAGAGTCACGGCATGCTGCGAGGAGACAGGCACAGAAAACCAAGTCTCTGAAAGAAAGGCTTATGGCCCCTGCAGGAGATACAGGTACATTTGATATTTAGTATGAATTAGCCATGGCTAAGCATTGTTAACTTTTTCACAATGTTCCCTGCCCTATCTTTTGTGCTTAGCACTTTAAATTTGCTTTGATCTTTGGTTTTGCTGTCTTTGACTATTTCAGTAGCGGTACCTCCTTTCTTTCCTCTGTGTTGATGTGAGGCCTTGGGATCCAGTAGTTTCACTATTTAGTATTTACTGTTCTTACCTGTCCCCATTCTACCCCATCAGGTACTTCCCAGGTGAGCAGGTTGGCTGGGTTTTGTTGATAGAGCCACAAACTCTAAATCTGCTGACTTGGTTCATTCTCAGCCTGCAACAAAATTGACCAGTTTGCTTCCCATCTTAATCAAAGTTAATGGTCCAATCATTCTGGTGGCATTGACCTGGTGTTTCTTAGATCGCATATCCCTTCCCCCCTGCCTCCCTAATTCAGGACCGTACCAGCACCAGCGCATAGGGTAGTGCTCATGCTCAATGGAGTCTATGTGGAATTGTCTGAAAGTGATGAATGGTTAAACAGACCCAAGCTCCTCCCACCTCTCAGTTTTCCTCTTGGATGTGATGACTGAAGATTACATTTTGTGTCAGTCACTCAGTAGTATTATTACTTACAGTAATTTTGTGTTGTCAGCATTCAACTTGGGTCGAGGACTGGTGGCAGGTGCCTCAGCAGTGGGCATTGGTGCTTTGTGCTACTATGGACTGGGCCTGTCCAATGAAGTTGGTGCCATCGACAGATCTGTGTAAGTTCTGATAGTGTTAAAAAGCTTAAACTTTGTGCCACAATTATTTTAAGTATACTCTGATCAGTTGTATAATTTACCTGACTGTGAACGTGGAAGACTTTAGTGACTAGCTGCTACATTTTGTGGAAGAATTGATCTGTTCAGGTATTACTGGTTGTATATGTTTTGTGACAGATTTGATCTGTTCAGGTATTACTAGTTGTATATGTTTTGTGACACATTTGTATTTTCATAGAATTTTTTTTTGATGTGAGAATAATGTTTGTAGCAGAGTTGTATTTTGTATTAATCTTTTAATTTGGCGTGAGAATTTACTTGCAATGGGAACCCAGAGTTTGCACATTTCAGTTTCCCGATGGATAAATAACGGAATATTGAACTGAATTGAATTATATTACTGTGTGGACTTGAAATATATCAGGACTACTTATGTGTCCCTGTCAAGTACAGAAGTAAATGCTGAAGAAGACTGGGATAGGAAAGAAATTAGTGTAGGGAAAGGAAGAAATGTGAAGGGACAGGAATAGAAAGAATGCTTGTAAGTGTAGTGAAAGTGAAAAAGAGCAGGAGGGGAAGAGGATTTTTCTCACCAACTTGTAGTATATGTACAGACACCCACACACGAGTTTCAGCCTTACGATGAAAATGTGAATAGCACACTTTTCTTCAAAAAAATTATGTGAAGTTTTATTTTTTGGGAGAAACTGTAACTGTCAGTATAATGCTTGTATGTATGTATGTATGTATGTTTGTATGTATATATGTATGTATGTATGAATTTTAAACATTTTTATCGGTAATTTTTATCTCCAGAGGAACCTCTCTGTTGTTTACTTTGATTTCTTTGATTCCTTCAGAATGTGGTCCCAGGAGGTCCGAGACCGGATCCGCAGCACCTACATGTATTTTGGAGGCGGCATCGCCATCACAGCTCTGTCGGCCGTGGCTGTTAGTCGGAGTCCTGCCATGATGAGGTTGATGATGAGGAACTCGTGGATGGTATGACCTTCATTTTACACTATGTGTTATATGTTTAGATTATGTATTGACTTCACCCTTGCTTTTCAGAGATTGTGTGTTCATGTATGAGAGATGGTAGAGGGACTGAAAGATCTGTGTTGTGTGTGTGTGTGTGTGTGTGTGTGTGTGTGTGTGTGTGTGTGTGTGTGTGTGTGTGTGTGTGTGTGTGTGTGTGTGTGTGTGAGAAGGAAAGATTGTCGTCAATTTAAGTCTGGTCTGCATGTTACTGTTGTCTTATGAGGGAAGGGAGAGAAGTCTTTGTTATTTTACAAAAGCTAGTCTTTTATTTTCCTTTACAGAGTACAAACTGTTTCTTTTTTTTTGGGGGGGGGGGGGGGGGTGGAGTGGTTGATTTTATTGCATAATTAATGCATCTTTAAATACAATACACAAGGAAGGTGGGATGTGTTTTATGTTGTAGTTGTACTTTAATTTTTGTCCACATTTTCATAAAGTACATAGGACACATTTATACAATTTTTGTCCATATTTTCATAAAGTACATAGGACACATTTATACAAATTTTGTCCACATTTTCATAAAGTACGTGGGACACATTTATACAATTTTTGTCCATATTTTCATAAAGTACATAGGACACATTTATACAAATTTTGTCCACATTTTCATAAAGTACATAGGACACATTTATACAATTGTTGTCCACATTTTCATAAAGTACATAGGACACATTTATACAATTTTTGTCCACATTTTCATAAAGTACATAAGACACATTTATACAATTTTTGTCCACATTTTCATAAAGTACATAGGACACATTTATACAAATTTTGTCCACATTTTCATAAAGTACATAGGACACATTTATACAATTGTTGTCCACATTTTCATAAAGTACATAAGACACATTTATACAATTGTTGTCCACATTTTCATAAAGTACATAGGACACATTTATACAATTGTTGTCCACATTTTCATAAAGTACATAGGACACATTTATACAATTGTTGTCCACATTTTCATAAAGTACATAAGACACATTTATACAATTGTTGTCCACATTTTCATAAAGTACATAGGACACATTTATACAAATTTTGTCCACATTTTCATAAAGTACATAGGACACATTTATACAATTTTTGTCCACATTTTCATAAAGTACATAGGACACATTTATACAATTGTTGTCCACATTTTCATAAAGTACATAGGACACATTTATACAATTTTTGTCCACATTTTCATAAAGTACATAGGACACATTTATACCAAGTCATCATTCACCTGATAGTAACCAGTTGTAGCAATGGTAATGATGCTATTACTACAGGTATTATTGTTGGTATGAAACGGTTTAATGCAATGCAGCTGTGGTTTGTACATTTCAGACTTGGGTAATTTGGCTTATGTAGACAAAATGAAAATGTTTATAAGTGTATTTCCGGTCAGACAGAGATTTTCTGTCCCCTGCACTATGCATCGAACAGTGGTTTGTGTGCCAGCTGTTAGGAGAGAGAATAAATTGATCTCTCCCTTGGTCAGGATGCACTTGATGGACCTAAAAGATTTAATGGCAAAAGTCTGTCGGAAAATTCATAATCATATTTTTTTTTTAAAAAAAGAAAAAAGAAAAACAAACAAAACAAAATCAAAAACCTCAAAAACAAACATAAAGACAAAACAAGGATAAATATGTAAAAAATGCATTGTGAAAAAATGAAAACAAAATGAAAGGCAGCCTAGATTTCAAAGTGTAATGTAAATTTTACCCCCCCCCCCCCCCCCCCCCCCCCCCCCAAAAAAAAAAAAGAAAAAAAAAAAAGAAAACAAACAAACCGAATAGAATGCATCAGTAAGATAGTCCCTCAAGACCTTATTAAAGACGTAAGGTTTGTGCACAATCCTATAAGACATATACAGGATAAACGAAGATCATTTGTGACTTGGGGGGGGGGGGGGGGAAAAAAAATCATTCGTGACTGAAGAAAAAAAACATGTTACAGGCCATTGGAGCTACGTTTGCGGCCATGATTGGGTCAGGCATGGTGGTACGCTCCATCCCATACAAGGAAGGTTTCGGCGGTAAACAGATGGCGTGGATGGTGCATGCAGGCATCATGGGAGCCGTGGTGGCTCCACTGTGTTTACTGGGAGGTCCTATCCTGATCAGGGCTGCCTGGTACACTGCTGGTGTTGTGGGGGGTAGGTGATTTTGTTTTTTTTCTCTTTTTTTTTAAACCCTTTGACTCCTGCACGCTTTCCATCAGCATCCTGCATTGTCAGCCATGCTAGCAAAACAGAAAACCTTTTGACTGCTTCACCCTATCCACCAGCTTCCTGAGGGGAGTCAGAGGGTTAAGTTTTTACAGTTGGAGGATGGGTTGCAGGAATCAAAGGGTTAATTGCTGGGTTTTGAGCTGTTGTTGGGTTTTTGTTTTGTTTTGTTTTTGAATGCTTGATGTGCTTTGTTTGGCCTGTATTTTGCAGGTGTTATGTTGCTGCAGTCTGCAAGTCTGTCTACTTCTTAGCAGTGAAATGGTTTACAGGATTTTTAATGTGCGCATTTAATGTTTTGCATAAAACCTCAAAGCAGTGGCATGGCTTACAAGATTTTTAACAGATAAGCAAGGCGTGAAGTGTGATGACCCGGTTTCTTTCTCCAATGACCTAAATGCGTTCTATGCACGCTTTGACAACAAGGACTTTTCTCGTGAAATTGAACGTGTGTGTCAGCCTCTATTTACTACCCCCAATAATGTCACTGTTTCAGAAGCCATGGTAAAGAAAGTTTTCTCTCGTTTGAATCCAAGGAAAGCTAGTGGACCAGATGGGGTGGGGGGGAAAAGTCTTAAAAGAATGTTCTAGTCAGCTTTGTGTTGTTTTTAGTCGTTTGTTTCAGTTGTTTATGAACTTTCATTTTGTTCCTAGAATCTGGCGTACATCTACCATCATTCCTGTTGCCAAAAAGCCAAATGCAAAAGACATGAATGATTACAGGCCGGTGGCCTTGACATCTGTGATCTGTAAATGCATGGAAAGGATAGTGTGTGACCAGCTGACAGCCTCTGTGGCCGATCGCATGGACCCCCTGCAGTTTGCCTATAAGGCAAAGCGGGGTGTCGAAGATGCGACCTTGACCTTACTTGATCTAGCGTTCTCTCATCTTGACAAAGCTGGTACCTTTGTACGGGTCTTGATGATGGATTTTAGTTCCGCGTTTAATACGCTTCAACCCCACTTGCTGATCAAGCGTCTTCTTGACATCGAGGTCAGCCCAGGCCTTGTGCTCTGGATCCGTTCTTTTCTATGCAATCGGCCACAGAGAGTCAGCATTGATGGCATTATGTCTAAGGAACTCGTTTTAAATACAGGTGCGCTGCAGGGCTGCGTTCTCTCCCCGGTTTTATTTTCAATTTATACCAACGAAATGACGTGCAACACTAACATTCTTGCACTTGTGAAGTTTGCAGATGATATGGCCCTTATTGCTAGAATGAAAGATGAACATTCTCTTTCTCAGTATTTTGATTTTATCAGTAATCTTGCCCTCTGGTTCGATGAAAGTTTTCTAAAACTGAATATCAAAAAGACTAAAGAAATTTGTTTTGGGACAGACCGTGCGAGCGATCCCGCCCTGCTACGCCCCGTCCAAATTGATTCTGAAAACGTTGAAAAAGTTGACTCGTTTAAATATTTGGGCACAGTTTTAGACAGGGATTTGAAGTTCAGTGAACACGTTGATTTTATTTGTAAAAAGGCTAACCAGAGGATGTACCTCATTCGAAAACTGAAGAGTTTTGATGTTGATTCTGCTGTTTTACAACTTGTTTACAGATCTTTAGTGGAAAGCATTTTAGCCTTTAATATCGTGACCTGGTATGGGAATCTGCGTGTGAAAGAGAAGACCAGATTAAATGGCATTGTAAATTCAGCTAGTAAAGTGATAGGTAAAAAACAGAAATCCTTGCCAGATATCCACCGTCAGACAGTCAAGAAGAAGGCCCAAAGTATCTTGATTGATGACAAGCACCCACTGCGGAACTGCTTTCAGTTTCTGCGTTCGGGGCGTAGACTCCGTGTACCAGCTTGGAAAAGAAATCTTTACCGCTTTTCTTTTGTCCCGTCTGCTATCACCATCCTTAATGCAGACGTGTTGTAGGCCTATGATGCGGCCCTAGGGTCACTCAACTGCTCCCTCGTGTGAATGCGAGAATGGGTTGGCTGCTGATGTACGATTTATATTTTAGGCATTTTATGTTAACGTAGGAGTGTGTGGGTGTGCGTGTGTGTGTGTGTGTGTGTGAATGTGTGTGTGTGTGTGTGTCAGAGTTTCCGCTAGCATCCAGAATCTACCAGTACCGGTTACCGGCAGCCAAAATTTGTATCGGTTCTAGGGCTAAAATTGCCGGTAGCCTACCATGAATAACCCATTCTCGTAACACGGCTGTTCCCGAGCAAGATTTTAGTTAGATCGAGATCAGGAGCAGCAGAGGGGAGGGGAGGGATATAACGATAACCAGATGTGGACTGTCAAGTGGCAGCTTGGCCAGTTGAAAATTGCATCACGTCAGCTTTCAGCCTGCCTGGCGATAACATAACAACGTGTGGGCCAGCAGCGTGTGAAAGGAAGGGAGAAAATTAATCTGGTTTCTACAGGCGGCTAGACCGCCGTCTAACTGTAGGCATCAGCGATGCTGCCTCGATACTATAGCGATAAATAGGGTAAGCAAATGGTTAGGGCCGAATTCTTGAGTCTATCGGTACTGGATACTGAAGCAGTGCATTTCTGCCGGTTCAAACCTACTGTTCACCGGTAAAAACCGGCATATGTCGGTCTAACGGAAGCTGTGTGTGTGTGTGTGTGTGTGTGTGTGTGTGTGTGTGTGTGTGTGTGTGTGTGTGTGTGTGTGTGTGTGTGTGTGTGTGGTACATGCGTGCACGCGTTGGATAGTTGGCCTGACTTTTAATTGTGTTATATGCATGTGGATTTTACTCGTTGCTGTGCTGCCAAAGAAAAATTTCCATGTTTGTTAACATATATGGACAATAAAGTTTTTCAATTCAATTCAATTCAATTCAATTCAATTCGATATGTTTTATGTTTTGCATACTGTATTTTTTTTTAGCACACAGATCGGGTTCGCACACTTGTTGGATTGTTTTGTCTTCAGGGCTGACAAAGGCAGACCTGTCTGTCCCCTGAAACAAGAAAAGTAATCATGCCACGTCATTGCATGAAAATGGAAAGCCTGTGTGTGTGTGTGTGTGTGTGTGTGTGTGTGCACGCATATGTGTGTGTGTGTGTGTGTTTTGAAAACTTGGAACTGGACATTTTTGGAAATGGCTGGAAACTGCTTGCTTATTCTGGATTTAATTTTTAGATAAATTTAAGCACAATTGTTATTTGTATTTTTCGGTTTTTGCTTGATTGTGAGTTAGATATTATTAATACAGTTGTTACTTGTACTTTTTAGCTTTGGTTTATTGTTAGTTAGTACAATAGTAACTTGTATTTAACAGGTTTGCTTTATTATGATTTTTGTTATTATGAATTTTGTACCATAACCCAGACATTGTCCATGATCTGCAGTAAAATAACTACACACTGCTGTGTTGAATACACGCTGGTATTGAAGTGAAGACATATCTCATTCGTGTTGTGTGGTCATGTCAAAGCGGAAGATAAAGCGACGTGTGTTTGTCGTCTAGGTCTGTCCACTGTGGCCATGTGTGCCCCCAGTGAAAAGTTCCTGTACATGGGAGGACCGCTGGCCATTGGCCTTGGAATTGTTCTGGCATCCTCCATTGGTGAGCTGGAGTTTGTAAATCGGTTTCATTGATCAGTGTAGATGACGTAAATTGTACTTAACCCTTTGACTCCTGCACCCCGTCTGCCAGCATCCTGCACTGCCCACCACTCTAGCAAAGCAAAAACTTAACCCTTTGACTCCCTCACTCTATCCACCAACTTCCTGCAAGAAGCTGGTGGATAGTGTGAGGGAGTCAAAGGGTTAAGTTTGTGCAGTTTGCGGATAGGTTGCAGGAGTCAAAGGATTAAGTGATTTGATAGCAGTGTACAAGTAGAAATAATGTGAAGAGAATTAAGTATGTGCAGTATAGAAAATAAAAACCATTGGATCATATTCCTTGTTATTTGTAAGACCTAACAATATTACAAATCTGTGAGAAGGTATAACAGTGTGAAACTGTGAGAAATATAACACTATTACAGTCTTTGAAAGAAGATATAGCAATACTACAGTCTTGTATGAAAGCTTAATTGTATCACAATCCTGTGAGAGTGTATGATAGTATTACAATCATATGAGAAGGTATAACAGTATTACATTCCTGTGGGAAAATGTAACAGTATTACAGTCATGTGAGAAGTTTTAATATTATAACCCAGTGAGAAGTTATGATATCACAATCCTGTGAGAATGTGTAACAATGTTACAATCCTGTGAGAAGATAAAACAGTATTACAATCCTGTGAGAAGATATATCAGTATTACAGTCCTGTGAGAAGACATAACAGTGTTACAATCCTGTGAGAAGATATAACAGTGTTACAATCCTGTGAGAAGATATAACAACGTTACAATCCTGTGAGAAGATATAACAGTGTCACAATCCTGTGAGAAGACATAACAGTATTACAATCCTGTGAGAAGACATAACAGTATTACAATCCTGTGAGAAGACATAACAGTATTACAATCCTGTGAGAAGACATAACAGTATTACAATCCTGTGAGAAGACATAACAGTATTACCATCCTGTGAGAAGACATAACAGTATTACAATCCTGTGAGAAGACATAACAGTATTACAATCCTGTGAGAAGACATAACAGTATTACAATCCTGTGAGAAGACATAACAGTATTACAATCCTGTGAGAAGATATAACAACGTTACAATCCTGTGAGAAGACATAACAGTGTCACAATCCTGTGAGAAGATATAACAGTATTACAATCCTGTGAGAAGATATAACAGTGTCACAATCCTGTGAGAAGACATAACAGTGTCACAATCCTGTGAGAAGATATAACAGTGTCACAATCCTGTGAGAAGACATAACAGTATTACAATCCTGTGAGAAGATATAACAGTATCACAATCCTGTGAGAAGATATAACAACGTTACAATCCTGTGAGAAGACATAACAGTATTACAATCCTGTGAGAAGACATAACAGTATTACAATCCTGTGAGAAGACATAACAGTATTACAATCCTGTGAGAAGACATAACAGTATTACAATCCTGTGAGAAGACATAACAGTATTACAATCCTGTGAGAAGACATAACAGTATTACAATCCTGTGAGAAGACATAACAGTATTACAATCCTGTGAGAAAGTATAATATGCCAATAATATAATAATCTTGGAGTCAGGCTTACAATGTGGGTACTGTGTATGTGTGCATGTGTGCGTGTGCGTGTGCATGTGTGTATGTGTGTGTGGTGTGTGTGTGTGTGACAGAGTGTGAGAGAATATGTGTGTGAGAGAGAGAGAGAGTGTGTGCGTGTGCGTGTGCGTGTGCGTGTGTGTGTGTGTGTGTGTGTGTGACAGAGTGTGAGAGAATGTGTGTGTGTGTGAATTTTATGTTTGTTGGAAAGTTGGCTTTTATAATTCATGGATAGCTTTATTATATGCCCCCAAGTGAGGTTAACAAAAACCTTCAGTTTTTTAGCTTTTAAATCTCCTGTCTTTCCCTTTGTTCACACCACAGGCTCCATATTCTTGCCACCAACCACAGCTTTGGGTGCAGGCCTGTACTCCGTATCCATGTATGGCGGTCTGGTGCTGTTTGGCATGTTCCTGCTGTACGACACGCAGCGTATCATCAAGATGGCTGAACATTACCCTGTCTACCTGGACCATCCCTATGACCCTGTCAACATGTGAGTCAGATGATGGATAATGCTTTCCATAGGGTCAAATGTTGGGATATATCCTGCTGACAGAAAATGTTGGCACTGATTTTTGTGAAAAAAATACATAGGACAGAAAATGAAGGCGCTGATTTTTGTGAAATAGATACTTAAGACAAGAAATGTTGGCACTCATTCGTGTGAAAAAATACATAAGACAGAAAATGTTTTTTTGTTGTTGTTGTTGTTGTTTTTGTTGGAGATCAGAGTTTTTTCCCGCAAAGCTTTGTGGGAGAGTACAAAAAGACAGAAAATGTTGACACCGATTTTTATGAGAAAATGTGTAAAGTTGAAAATGCAGTCGGTGATCATTGAGAGATCCATCCAGCAGCTGTTGACATAATGTATTCAGTAAGGTAAAAAGGTGAAGGTTGTACCATGAAGTGACGGTCATAGAGAGTGAGGTGATATGGAGACCTCAGTATTTGTCATGGCCAGCACTACGACAGCAATTTCCGTCGTCTTCTCTCACATGCTGCTTTAGTGTTCCCAGTCCTGAACAAAGTCCAGTATCCATTCAGAAATGAAATTTTTTTTTGCCAGCCAGACTCATACCTGTGTTGTTATGTCAGATAGGAAGGCAGGAACTCCTCAGTGCCAGCAAGGGTTTGTTGTATTCACTGACCATTGACAGTATATTTGCATTAAGTTTTATAGAGAAGAAAAGTAAGTGAATTGATTATCAAAAAATTTTTTGGAAATATGCACTGACTGTTGAGAAATGTATGCACTGACTACAGATCGAAGAGACTGTGGTCACAGTTGAGAAATTCTTTGATTTTGATACACTGACTGTTAAGAAAATGACAGGAAAAACAATACAACATGTACTGGATACTGTTGAAATGTTTCACTGACTACACAGGTAATTTCTTTAACTGTAGAGTTGATGTAAAATGAAGAAAGTGTCTAGATACTGATTTGAGAAAATATATGCTGTGTTTGATTTCTCTTTGGCCCCCTTTTTTTCACAGTAGAGTTGTGTGAAATTAAGGCTGTTGTCCTCAGGGACAGCGTGTTGCAGCAGTGCAGTGCCACCTATGTTGCTTTGGTGTTGGTTTTCCTCCCTTTGTGTGTGTATTTTCAGTTAACTTTTAAAGTGGATATTTCTTCAGAATGTTGACAGAAACAACTCTTTCGTTTTTGTGAGATCATTTGACACATGCTGAGTGCATGTTTTACATTGGACTTCAGTTTATTGTCTCATCTGAAAGACTGTCATCCAGACTACCATTCGAGGTCTAGTGGAGAGGGGAGAAAATCCCTACCTGACTTACAATCAAACATAGAACCTTTTGCATTCTAGATAGGAGTCTTAACCATGCAGCCACACTCCTGTAATGCATAGACTGATGAAATGTGAACCAGAAAAAACATGAAAGAAGAATACAAACGCGTATTTAATACAACAAGACAAGACGGGTGCAAATTTTCGGCCAACTGGCCTTTGTCAGGCGTGAATGTAAGATTACAAACAAACACCAGATACAAAAATTAGGTGAAAAAGACTGAAACTTCCCTGCTGCTCTGTCCAATGTGAGAGAAGGAATATTGTTTGCGCCTGTCTTGTATTAAATACGCGTTCGAATTCTTATTTCGTGTTTTTTCGGGTTCCTGTTTGCTTGAATGCAGGCAGTCACACTTGGTTTGGATTCTGATGAAATAAGTTCACCCTGACTGTTGCTGTAGTAAAATATGTATACCAGCTTTTCAGCTGAGAAAGTGTCTGTTGTGCATATTGCGGTAGTATTGATATTTCACTTGAGAAATTGTCTGACCTGACTGCTGCAGTTCCCCCGTGGGGATGCCTGGGGCTCTTTCAGTATAAATAGTATCCCCACCTTCTGGAAATTCTGTGCTGCAAATTAACTCTTTTCTGTTACTCTCTTTGTTTCTCCATTGCTCCTTTGCTTTCTGTCATTTCTTCCTGTCATTTTCTGCTTTGCTGGTCCATTCACCTGTATGTGTTCGATAGAGTCTTATATACTTTCTCTTAGGATTGATAATTGGTCATATTTATTTAAATGTATTTTGGCTCTAGGGAAATGAGATATGCAGAAGCAATTTTAGGTCATTTTAGGCTCGTTTTTGTATGTGCTTTAGTGTCCTTAGTTATGTTAACATTTGTATTCAGGCGTGTTTTTTAAAATCCCCAGTGTTATAAATTGGATGGAGTGGTCAACACCAGGGACATCTCCTTAGATTATGTGTGCGAATGCATTCATATATGTACTTAATTTTCTTTTCCTTTTTTTCCTGTTGAAGTATTGTGGATGTATTGAAATGGTTATAGCCCTCATATGGCTCTATGCTGTCGGCTGGGCTTTAAACAAAAATAACAATAATAATAATAATGACTGCTGCAGTAATAGAGCATGTGCACTAATTCTTTTAGTTGGGAAAATGTCTGTCATGCCTGTTGCAGTAGTAAAGTATGTGCATTAACTTTTCTCCTGGGAAATTATCTGCCCTGATTGTTGCATGAATAAAACACATGTTCTGTTCTGTTGAGAAATTGTCTGCTTTAACTGTTGCAGGAGTATTGGTATCTACCTGGATACACTGAACATCTTCATCAGGATCGCTATGATTTTGGCCGGAGGAGGTGGACGGCGAAAGTAAAGAAACAAAAAGATTCTGCTCGTCATTGTTTTGTGATTTCTTTTGATTTTCTGAACTTTTTGTTGATATTCTGAACTTTTGACATAAGTCTGGCACTTTTGCATTTTTATGACAATTGTTTGTTTTGTTTGGCACCACCGTTTTATTTGTACTGACAATACTTGTGTGTCTCTACACATTTTGTTGTTGTTGTTTAACATTTTTGGTTTTACATTTTTTGTTATGTTATTGTTTTGTTTAACATTTTTAGTTTTACATTTTTTGTAATGTTATTGTTGTTTTAAACATTTTTCAGTCATAATATGTTTTTTGTTATAAGGTGTTTCAACATTGATGTCTATCTTTAAATTGTATAAAGTAAGTTAACAACAACAACTGTGTAGAATTTTTGCTTGTACAGATTTTTTTGTTCTCATTAAACGTGCTTTGCTCTGTATTGGCACTTTATGCAAATCAAATCACAACTAATACAAAGGACAGAGTGATGCTGTATCATCACAACTAATACAAAGGACAGAGTGATGCTGTATCATCACAACTAATACAAAGGACAGAGTGATGCTGTATCATCACAACTAATACAAAGGACAGTGATGCTGTATCAGTGTATGCACTCAATAGTTTTGTTATCACCATGTCGGTTGATTGGAGAGAAGGCTGGTTGAGTGTGGATGGGGGAAACCCTGAAATGGGTGATGGTTATTGAGATAGTGTGTGGTTGTTATGTTACACTTAAGTCTTATGAGGTAGTTGTTGGTTGTTGTGTTACACTTAACAGCATATGGCTTTTCTTCCTACTTCTCACAAGATTTTGTTTTATGAAATGGTAAACATGTAGAAGGTCTTTGACTCCTGTGTAGTAAATGGAGCACAGCTTATGCTTTAACAGTCCAAAAACCTTTAGACAGAATGCGTACTTTTTAATTGTTTTGTTGATTGGGTTGCTGGCTGGTTGGTTGGTTGGTTGGTTGGTTGGTTGGTTGGTGGTTGGTTGGTTGGTTGGTTGGTTTTGTTTTTAGTCTGCTAGATACTTTCTTGCATTGGGATATCCAATATTTTTTTCAGAAAGTTTAAAGGCTAAATGATTTTGTATCTGACAGACTCGCACATGTTGATTGATTTAGGTGCTGAAAAATGAGATGGATGGATCAGGACAGTGACTCTTAAGTCATGTGTTCTATTATCCAAAACAAAACAATGATTGTTGTCATATTATTTGTCAACAAATGAATAACAAGATTTGCCCTCAAAATGCTCTCTATGTAGACTCACGTTCAGTTCTCTTTCAACATTGTGAGCATAAATAGCGTCAAATTTGATCCCTTATATAAGTCTGTGCAAGCTGCCAACCTTCCACTGTTTCAGTTGGAACTGTTATGGAATTTTTTGAAGGCTGAGAAAGCATTACTGCTGTCATCTGTTATAATCTTGGTTATCAGGGTTCTGTTCACAAGTTGTCAAAGAAGACACTTTTGTCAGAATTAAGGAGAAATGCCATGTGACTCATTCTAAAATTACAATCATTACATAAAGATTTAGAAAACGATTTTGCATTGTACAGAATTATTCATGTCTATCTTTAAGACAGTCTTAGCTTTTGTGTGATTAAATATTCAGTGCTAGCTGTAACCGTATGACTGCCGACTGGACTTTTACCAGCGCATAGCAGACAGTATTTCTGTTTCAGGGCATGTTCACAACTAGAGCTTATTGTTTAGTTCATAATATGGCAGTTGTGATAGTGACAGCCACCATGTTCTGTAAATTCTAACCTCTTTGTTGTTCTTTGTTTGTTGTTGTTCATTTCCAGGGTGATTAGCAAGCAGGAAGACCATGGAAATGTTATGAAGAAAACGATGATCTGAAGAGAAATTGCTGTGAATAATCGGATTTGGGGAACTTGCATTTGCATAAATGTGCTGTCATAAACTCAAACCCTTATCAACATGCACATGCGCAAAAATGCATGCTCTGGTTGTATTTCTGTCTCTGTGTATTTCTCTCTCTGTGTATTTCTCTCTTACAAACTGTGTTAAGTGATATTTCAAACAAGTTGCATGAAGTAATAAGTTTCTCTAATTTGTTTTTGCTATAGGTTACTGCTTACATTATGCTTTGTGATGTAAAATGACAATATTTTCGGCGTGCATTGGTGGTTATTATTATTTCTTTTTCTTTTTATTATCATTTTGGTGTCCACAGTTATGTGATATTTATCTGCATTGAGAGAGCATCCAGTTCACGTTTCTGTATTTGTACAATATAGTTTGAATTGGTGAGTAATATCAAAAGATGGTGATGAAAATAAATATTGAAGACAAAATGGTGGGCTGTGAAGTTTCTTTTTCGTGACAATATCTGACAACAGTTGATTTTGAGTGTTCTGGCAACCGGAAGATTATCATCATCATCATCATCATCATCAGGTGCCCTGCCACATGGCGTTGGCGATCATGGACTTCCATCTGCCTCTATCTCTCGTTGCCCCTAGCATCTTCCCCACCCTCCTCATCCATAGCCACTCTGCAAGTCCGTCCAGCATTTTCTCCCTGGGTCTACCCGGTGCTCTCTTACCCTCCAGCTTTCCCGTTGTGACCAGGTGCTCCAAATCCCCCTTCCTCATAAAATGGCTTATAAATGTTGCCTATAAAACCAAGTGAACAAAACCCACCCAAAAGTTGCTTCTACAGTTCCAAACTGGATGATCTTACTTTACCATCTGCTTGTATCTGGAAATGTCACAGAGAGACAAAGCTGCTGGTCTGTAGCAAGATAGGAAGCTTGTCACATCCTTTTGGGGTGGCCGGACCATAATAGTAGTATTCCTTTTGTAGCAGTGCCATAGTTTATATTAAAAACGCTATCATGCAACTACACAAAGTGTATGATCATGCGAATTCTTTGTTTTTTAAAAGTTGATGCTTTCTATTTAAAACTATTGTAGCCACAAAAGAGGAATTATTTTCAGTTGTCAACAAGAAGAAAAACTAAATTGTCTATGTATCTTTTGAAAGCCACATGTATGTTGTTAGATAGAAATGAATGTGCCCACCCCAGCCTTTCACATGAGTCCAAGAAAATTGTAGGTTTTTTTTTAATCACAACTGGTATTTTGTAGATAAGACTGCTTCCTGATTCTGCTCAAATCGAAACTTATACTTTTCAACAAATTTAACTTCATTTTTGAAACATCTTTTTAAACAATGTAATCTTCAAATTCAGGTCATACCTGTGTACTACAATACTGTTTTGACTTTTTATTATTTAAACATAATAAGCATTGTTTTGACCTGAATATGGAAAAGAGCCAGCATTGTTTTGACCTGAATATGGAAAAAAGTCACCCATAAACCATTTGGTTGGCTGTGTCACCTGCCATGACACACTAAGACCATCTACAGGGCGATTTGAAAGAAAACTGTTATAGAGATTGACAGAGGAAGTTAGATGGCAGATATCAGTGACTGAACCAGTCTTCATAAGATGGCTGACTACAACTCCTCTGGCCATCAAGCTCCATGGCAGCCGATAAAAATTTGGAGGTGGGGGTGGGATGGGGAAACGGCCATGTTCATTGCCAGATATAGTCTGACCATGCAGAAAATGAATGAAAGAAGAAAAAACAACGTATCTAAACTGCTTATTGCTGAACTTCAGAGACAAGGTGGAGAATCATATCTGCTGCTGTGACCCATGAGTTCCTCAAACAACATGCTGGTAATGGGATTACAACCAGAAGAAGATGCCTATGAAGGTAAAGAAGAAAGTTAAAGCATATGTCATTAATAGAAGGCCACTGGGGAATCAAATGGTCAGCGGTGCCAGGGTGTACTACCGTCTGTCTGGAGAGCAGCAAATAATCTTGCATCGGCCACAACAGGCTCAATACGCTTAGGAACCACTAGTTAAAGCCGATGCCTTATTATTATTGTTTAAAGTCCATCTGACTGTGCCAAGCCATATCAGGGATAAAACCAGTTCAAAACGGATACAACATATGGTTGGGAAAAAAATGATTGGGAAAAAGTAAATACAAAAGAAAATTAAGTACACGTATCAATGCATTCGCACACATAAAGGATATGCCCCTAGCGTTGACCACTTTGTTCCAATTCATCATCAGAGAATTGAAGAAAAAACAAAAACAAAAGAAAATAAAAGAAAACACGTGAATACAAATGTAAACGTAACTAAGGATACTAAAACATGAAAATGGCGTGAATGACCTAAATCACATCTGCACATCACATTTCCTTAGAACCAAAAAATTCAGTCAATACATGTACCCGATGATCAATCCTTAAAAAAAAGTGTATGTAAGGCTTTATAGAACACTTAAGGTGAATGGACCAGCAAGGCAGACAATGACAGGAAGAGATGATAACAAGCAAAGAAGCAAGGCATAAACAAAGAGTGACAGAAAAATCATTCCACCAACTGCCACTGTAGTCAAGAGGACCAGACATTTGACCACATACAGCAGCTATGCCATCTCTATCAGGCTTAGTGGCAGGAGACATGGCTGCCAGCAAGTACAGCTGACCAAGCTCCATGGCAGCCAGTATGAACAAGACAAAAAACAACAACAAAAAACAGCTACACTCACTGCCAGATGTGGCCTAACCATGTAGATGGCGATCAAAAGAAGGATGGTTCTTATACCTGTCCGTTTCTGGTTTTTGCTAATGGGTCTCGCACAATTAAAAATATAAGATGGGCTTGGATAGGACCTCAGGACCTGGCCAGCTCATAGGTTTATGTGCAGGTTTAAGGCTTGTGCCATGATCACTCTGGATCTTCTCCATCACACGGCACTTGTGATGTTAGTGCATATGGAATTCATTCCGACCACAAGGACATCTTGAGGAACTGAAATTTATATCTGGTTTTATATCTTTTTTTTAACTTAGCTTTACATTTTTACGTGTTACAGTGACATAAATACAACAACAAAAGCGGATGTGTAATAGATATGCATAGACATAATATAAAAAAAATAATGTGACCCTCCAAGGGAAAGGTAGGCTGACAACACAGCTAGCCAGTCATGGCTATGGTTACAAACAGCTGGAATGTGTCACACCTGGATCAGTTGAGATCTTAACATATTTCAAATCATTAATATCTAATCTTGGACAAATACTTGATGAAAATGTTTGAGATAAATTCTTAGACAAATTGGTAAAGTAGCTGTGACCTTTAAAAATGGTTTATGAATTGACTGCATTCACAATGTCCCATTGCATAGGACGTAATTTCATTAAGATCCATACAGTAACAGCAGACATTTTGTTTTCTAAATCCTGTCTGTGAAAGTCAAACGGCACCTTCTCGTCCCCTCCCGACTAAAAGCAGCATGGTCTCTTTTTTTAAATGTTTTTCACAAACTTAGTATTAACTGCATTGATGTGAATCTTGAATTTTTTTTCCAAGGAAGAGGATGAAAGAAAAGCATTTTATTGCCAGTGTTGGCAAAGTATAGAATGATTTGTTCAATGAAATCATGTCCTATGCTTTACATTCCGAAAAGCATTTGTTTTTATGAGGACTACTGAAATATATTTTCAACCCATTTCCATACCAAAGTGAAGTTTCAGCATACTTTTATGCATCAAATTTGGTTCCAATAACCCTTGCATTTTATGTATGAAAACATTTGTAGTCATTTTAGATACTGTGTAGGACCTGTCCATGCTTAATATGCTAGACACGAAATGCATTCCATCATTCTACGTTCGCACAGACAATGAAACATCTGATCTAAGGCATGTAACAAACTGTTGACTCGACTTAACTGAAAACCTGCCGTATGCCAAGTCCAGTAAGCAATCTGATGCTCACTGGAATGTCCCATTTGAGTAATATTCAATTCAAATCAATTCAGTTCAATTCAATTCAATATAATCAAAGTCAATTAAAACATCAAACAACAACAAATAAACAAAAATCACACCAATCTCCATGGTGAATGGTAAGTGCAACGGATTATCGACTGGAAGGTTGTAGGATCCATGCTGAGAGTTTTCTTGTTTCAGTCATATAGGCGTTACTTAATTTTATGACCATTGTTTTTGAGAAATTATAATAGGCACAATCTTATTATACTTTACACATATCACGCCTAAACGAATATTATCCATCAAGGAATTTCTGTCTGACGAGGGTTCGCTGAACCGATCAGGCCTAACAAAAAGTAAGTGAAATTCCTTGATGGATAATATTCGTTTAGGCATGATATGTGTAAATTATAATAAGATTGTGCCTATTATAATTTCTCAAAAACAATGGTTGTAGGATCAAGTCCCATCAAGCCAGTCAAAATCACTGTGGGATGTTTGGGTCCCATCCGGCTCCTAATCAGAGCTGAGTGTGCTGCGGATTCATCACAAAGACAGGGTCCACACAGTGGAGTCTCATCCCTAGGGACCACACAGCGGAGTCTCATCCCTTGGGACCACACAGTGGAGTCTCATACCTAGGGACCACACAGTGGAGTCTCATCCCTAGGGACCACACAGTGGAGTCTCATCCCTAGGGACCACACAGTGGAGTCTCATCCCTTGGGACCACACAGTGGAATCTCATCCCATGGGACCACACAGTCGAGTCTCATCCCTTGGGACCGCACAGTGGAATGTCATCCACTTCACGAACACGTCAGTGTGCGCAATGTTCAAAATCTGCTGACCAACACTGCAGGAGTCTGCATCTTCATACTCTGCTTGACCCCAGGATGTGTTATGATATTAAGTGTATTTTCAATCTTAGATGGAGCTCCATAGCATCATGATTGTCATCCCCACCAGGATGTTATGATATTAAGTGTATTTTCAATCTTAGATGGAGCTCCATAGCATCATGATTGTCATCCCCATTGTCATCATCACAGCTCTGAAAAAACCCCAAAGAAAACCTTCCAGATTTTGTGGCTGTTAATCTAACGTAGAAAATGGGATAGAAACACCCCTCTCTCCACACACACACACACACACACACAGAGCGAGAGAACAGGACAGAAACATCCCTCTCTCTCTCGCTGAACACACACACACACACACACACACACAGAGAGAATGGGACAGAAACATCGCTCTCTCTCTCTCTCGTTCTATACACACACACACACACACACACACACACACACACACACACACACACACACACACACACACACACACACACACACACACACACATTTTGTACAAAAAATGTTGGTGGTATGTGAAAAATGTTTGGTAACAAACATAATCATAGTCGGTCTGAATTATTTGCAGAAACCAAACAACGATGTCCCACAAATGTGCACTCTTATTTCATTGCCACAGCATGTCCCATGATTCAACCTTGCAGAAGACATCAGACAACCAGCGGGACAAGAGACACGCACACCATTTGTAAAGATAATCACCAAGCGCATGCATTCTTCATTAATAATCGTGGCAAGCACTGCACGCTGTTATTATTTTTAAAAAAATGTCATCCCATTGTGAAGGATTGCTGGAGCAGGTAGATGTGCATGCAGAGAAATCAGATTATCTATAAGTACCAGTCATCAATGCCATCACACTGGTGGTGAGTAGAGTAGGTCTGTGTGTGCAGGATTTTTTATAACTTTTTTTTTTTTTTTCATTATCATTCATGTTTTGCTTCACAACAAACGGACATCTAATACACAATGTGGCAACGAAAAATGACAAAACATTATACACATATGAAAAGACAATGTTGACATATGAACTCCATATAGCATACATAACATACATAATGATATTTTATACACTGGAAATGTTTGCTTGCTTGCTCGTGGCCCGCAACTCTCACGCGCATTTGAATACGCGGGTGGGTTTTTACGTGTAACGCTGTGTTTATTTCCAACCCTGCAATAAAGGTAGGCTACTCATACTCCGTTTTCGCAGGTGTTCATGTTGGATGTTTTCATATTTCCAGAAAGCCTACTGAACACCGACATGCCTGACGGAATCTTTAACGTGCGTATTTTATGTTCTGAGTTTGCTTAGATTTGATTTTATCAAGATTTTGCGTTATATAAATATTGTAATTATTATTATACACTACGCACAAAAAGTTAAGGATCACTTGCACAAAAATTCATAACTTTCAAAATTAGAAAGCCAGTGCGTTGAAGTTTGGCAAACATTTAATTCCATGCTTTAGCGATAACGATACACAATTGCCTTCAATTTCGAGCAATCGTTTGGTGTGTACATTTGATCAAAATGTGTACGTATCGAAATTTGATTTCCCAAAGTCATTGAAATCACAAGACAGGGCATTCTGATGCTCCCAAAAGTTCAGTAATGCGTGTAACCGCCATGGCTGTTCTGGCACTCGACGCAGCGAGTCCTCATCGAGTTGACCAGGTTGGTGAAGATCCTCTGTGGAAGCGCCTGCCACTCAGCCTGCAGCATCTGGTAGAGGTGTTGGGCATCCCTGGGAGGGGGGTGGTTGCTCCTCACTTTGCGATCCAGCTCATCCCAGAGGTTCTCAATCGGGTTGAGATCGGGACTGCATGCTGGCCACTCCATTCTGTTGACTCCAGACTGCTGCAGGAAGTCGTTGACCACCCTTGCCCTGTGGGGGCGAGCGTTGTCATCCTGGTAGACAGCCGTTGGTCCCATCTGCTGCAGTGTAGGCACAGCCAGCAGTCGAAGGATCTCATCCCGGTATCGGAGGCCAGTCAGGTTACCCTGTACATGACACAAGGGTGTTCTGTGGTGAAGGCTGAAGGCCCCCCAGACCATTACAGAATCTCCACCAAAGGCCACCTTTTCTTGGACAGTGGTGTCAATAAAGCGTTGCCCTGGGTGCCTCCAGACCCTCAGTCGGCCGTCGTTGTGGTTCATGGTGAAGCGTGATTCATTACTGAACAGGACCTGGGACCATTGCTGACGTGTCCACCTCACGTGACGTCTGCAGAAGGCGCGGCGTGCTGCCCTGTGGGCTGGAGTTAAGCGTGGCCGTACAGCTGGGCGACGAGAACGGAGGTTAAACCCATGAAGGCGGTTCCGTATGGTCTGCTGGCTGATGTTGATGTTAGTAGCCACCCTCAGCTGCCTTCGAATGATGCTGGAAGAGGCTGTTCTTGTCTGCAGGGCTTGTCGTTCAATGAGACGATCTTCACGTGGGTTTGTCTTCTTCGGTCGACCAGATCTGCGTCTTTCATGGACCCTCCCAGTGGCTGTGAAGCGTTGAATCAGTCTGACAATGACCGAGATGGACACCTGAAGTCGCCTGGCCACTTCTCGCTTGGGAACACCATCTTGGAACCATGCAACAGCTCGTCCCCTCTCAAACTCGATCAATTTTCGTCGTGGAGGCATTGTCAGATCAGGCCTATTACTGGTGGAATGTCTTCTTATAAAGCCAAGCAAGAGACAGCATCTCACACATAAACAGCAGTGCTTGCACGTGCATAATGGTTTTTCCATCTGGCTTGTGCAATGTGTTCAGGCAGAACGGTCCAAAACAAGGTCCTTTTTCGCAAGTTTCCGCTTTTCCGTTTGCGGCCAAGCTCAGTAGTAGAGAATCCCGTGCAATTTTCGCACTAACACAACATCGCCCACTTACAGCTGAACAAGAATTCATAACAATTTGGCTGGACTGAGAAATAAATAACAATAGCGAACTGAGTTTATTACGCACCTGTTTTCTCATAGTGATCCTTAACTTTTTGTGCGTAGCTTATTATAAAAACGAACATCAAGGTCTAATCCCACGTCAGCATTTGTTTTTATGAATTTGTTTCACAAATGATATCTTTTTGGATGAACGATAATCAAGCATCAACGAACAATGTGATAATAGAAATGATATCAATTTATACATATAAAACAAGTACTGGTCACATAGAAACAACCTATAACTCACAAAATATATTAGGTATTATTGTAATAAATGATGGTTATACTGTGTACATTAAGATTCAAGAACATGTCAGGAAGAATCTCTTGTTTTGTACAAAGTGAACATTGGCATATAGTTGTTCCATTCACCATTAAAAATGGACAAGCGAAAGTTTATTTTGGCTTTATAATATTCAATTTTGAATATCTTATTTAGCATTCTTTGGAAACTACATCCGGAACACATTTGTCTACTTTGCATTTGTATATATAAATGATTTTGCAAGCATTATTATAAGATAAAATACTCTGTTTTTACATTTTGATCAACACCGAACAACGCTAGCGCAGGATTTTGTTTGTTTGTTTGCTTGCTTGCTTGCTTGTTTTTTTTTTTATATTATTATTCATCTTTTGCTTCACAACAAACGGACATCTAATACACAATGTGGCAACGAAAAATGACAAAACATTATACACATATGAAAAGACAATGTTGACATAAGAACTCCATATAGCATACATAACATACATAATGATATTTTATACACTGGAAGTGTTTGCTTGCTTGCTCGTGGCCCGCAACTCTCACGCGCATTTGAATACGCGGGTGGGTTTTTACGTGTAACGCTGTATTTATTTCCAACCCTGCAATAAAGGTAGGCTACTCATACTCCGGTTTCGCAGGTGTTCATGTTGGATGTTTTCATATTTCCAGAAAGCCTACAGAACACCGACATGCCTGACGGAATCTTTAACGTGCGTATTTTATGTTCTGAGTTTGCGTACCCACGGAAAGGGTTCAGACACTAGGTCTGCACATATTTTGACACTGGGAGGTCGGAAAAAATGTCCACCCTGTACCAACCAGGGGTACCCAGGCAGGTTCGAACCTTCACTTTCCACTGGAAGATCAGTGTCCTGTACACTGGACTATACCCCCCAGTCGGTGTTTGCGGTAAAATCAGATTACCTAACAATCGACATCATCAGATTACCTAACAATTGACATCATCATTGTCATCGTTGTTGTCATCGTCATTATCACACATAGGACAAACGTGCGATGTCACAATTTTTTTGTTGTTGCGGCCAGTCTCATCCGTCACACAACACACAATCTGATTAGGAACTTGCCGCAGCAGGTGGGGTTTGACGTGAGAAGCGAGAATTAGTGTGGCCGGGCGGTTCACTACATACAATCTGTCTGCACGTGTGCACGTGCTCTTTTGTCACGTCACGTTGGATGCGCGCGTGCTGAATGATCCTCTCTGGCGCAATTTTGGAGGGTGAAATGATAGGAGGGTATGTGGGGGTGGGATATGTCCGTGTTATAGGACGGAGGGCGGGGAGTGAGGGTAAAGCTGGGCAGAGAACGTACTTACATGTATTTAAATTAACCTGATCGATTACATAATTCAAGGCTCTGGAAAAACACGGAGATTCACTTCAAAGGATTGTCACAACAACAAAGGGCTGTAGACCACAGTTTGGAAAATCATGGATAGAATAGCAGAAGAATCTATTCACAAGTATACCAGCTAACAGAACTCAAAAAGACAAAAGAATGGGAACAATATCTGAACCGTTTCGTAGGTCTTCATCCTTACATACAAACTCGATGATCCTACTTCAGTAAGTGGAGAGTGGAACAAGAACCCCTGGACTGGCTCGGCTGGCCTGAACAATACCAATCTACAAGCTCATGTGGATATACTATCTTAAGATACTCTGGTGAGAAGGATAACGACAAACTTACAGATAAACCAGTGCAATAAACAATCCATGTCTTAGAAGACCTGAGGTCTTCAGGCATCAGAAGTAGTACCTATGCGAACAAAATTTGGTCATCATACAAGTGATCCTCTTGCTAAAAGAAGAATAGAGGAATTAGCCGAAAATCCACCATGAAAGGAAAAACAAGAGTCCTCGTCAGACTCCAAGTTTAACAAGTCTTCCAGATAATTACCAACAGATTTGGTGGAGCACGCATGGACTTGTCTGAGTCCTATGAATTCCTCTTGAACAAACCCCAACCATCATCTTTGTATTTTTTCTCTACGATTTCCTGCAGTCATAAGACTCTATGGACCATATATTCTAACTGTAACTTTCACTTTTCCAGTAGTCTTAAGACTCTATCGTATGTCCACCTGTAACCACTTGTCCAGGAGATTTAAGACTCTATCGTACGTCCACTTGTAACCCTTAACTTGTCCAGCTGTCTTAAGACTCTATCATACGTCCACCTGTAACCACTTGTCCAGCTGTCTTAAGACTCTATCGTACGTCCACCTGTAACCACTTGTCCAGCTGTCTTAAGACTATCGTACGTCCACCTGTAACCACTTGCCCAGCTGTCTTAAGACTCTATCGTACGTCCACCTGTAACCACTTGTCCAGCTGTCTTAAGATACCGTACGTCCACCTGTAACCACTTGTCCAGCTGTCTTAAGATTCTATCGTACGTCCACCTGTAACCTTCACTTGTCCAGCTGTCTTAAGACTATCGTACGTCCACCTGTAACCACTTGTCCAGTAGTCTTAAGACTCTATCGTACGTCCACCTGTAACCACCTGCCCAGCTGTCTTAAGACTATCGTACGTCCACCTGTAACCACCTGCCCTGCTGTCTTAAGACTCTATCGTACGTCCACCTGTAACCACCTGCCCAGCTGTCTTAAGACTCTATCGTACATCCACCTGTAACCACTTGTCCAGCTGTCTTAAGATTCTATCGTACGTCCACCTGTAACCACCTGTCCAGCTGTCTTAAGATTCTATCGTACGTCCACCTGTAACCTTCACTTGTCCAGCTGTCTTAAGACTCTATCGTACGTCCACCTGTAACCACCTGTCCAGTAGTCTTAAGACTCTATCGTACGTCCACCTGTAACCACCTGTCCAGTAGTCTTAAGACTCTATCGTACGTCCACCTGTAACCACTTGTCCAGTAGTCTTAAGACTATCGTACGTCCACCTGTAACCACCTGTCCAGCTGTCTTAAGACTCTATCGTACGTCCACCTGTAACCACCTGTCCAGTAGTCTTAAGATTCTATCGTACGTCCACCTGTAACCTTCACTTGTCCAGCTGTGTTAAGATTCTATCGTACGTCCACCTGTAACCACCTGTCCAGTAGTCTTAAGACTCTATCGTACGTCCACCTGTAACCACCTGTCCAGCTGTCTTAAGACTATCGTACGTCCACCTGTAACCACTTGTCCAGCTGTCTTAAGATTCTATCGTACGTCCACCTGTAACCTTCACTTGTCCAGCTGTGTTAAGATTCTATCGTACGTCCATCTGTAACCTTCACTTGTCCAGCTGTGTTAAGATTCTATCGTACGTCCACCTGTAACCACTTGTCCAGCTGTCTTAAGACTGTCGTACGTCCACCTGTAACCACTTGTCCAGCTGTGTTAAGTCTCTATCGTACGTCCACTTGTAACCCTTAACTTGTCCAGCTGTCTTAAGTCTCTATCGTACGTCCACTTGTAACCCTTAACTTGTCCAGCTGTCTTAAGTCTCTATCGTACGTCCACCTGCAACCCTTAACTTGTCCAGCTGTCTTAAGTCTCTATCGTACGTCCACTTGTATCCCTTCACTTGTCCAGCTGTCTTAAGACTATCGTAGTATGTCCACAGGTATCTGCACAACGCAACATAGTTTCGGTCTGCAACCACTCCTCCCCCCTCTCGGCCCCCACCGCTCACTGTTTCATTTCCTCCACCTGCCCACCACAATGTCCAAGGGAGACACAAACATCTACCAATCTTCTTCTTCTTCTTCTTGGCGTACGCTGCTACACAATCATCTGAGTCCGGGCGATGAATGCAGCCGTCTTTTCCAGCTCTTGTCTGCAGCCATGGAGTTTGGTTGTCAGCGGAGTGTCTGTCGGCCACACGTCCTGTTTTGCCACTTAGGGAAGGGGACATATTTGGAGTATATATGCTCCGTGGTTTGGTCTTCTTGACCGCAGGGACAGGTTGGGGAGGGCGACAGCTTCAGTTTGCGGTACATATCTACCAATCTGTCTATCTACTGGATGGAATGCCTGTAATCGTCACTTTTTCTATTACCCAATGTGTCAAGATTCTTATTCTTTCTATGTCGTTCGTCGTCTACACAATCGGATGGGATGGTCAAGACCGGGGGCATCTCTTTAGATTATGTGCGCGAATGCATTGATCCGCGTACTTAATTTTTTTCTTTCTTTTCTTTTTTCCCTGTTGAAGTATTGTGTATGTTTTGAAACGATTATAGCCCTGATCCTGATATGGCTCTACACAGTCGGCTGGGTTTTAAAGAAAAACAGCAGCACAACCAAGCGATGAATTGGCCGTTTTTTCCCAGGTCTTGGTGGCTGCCATAAAGGTTTTGTCCCGTGTCTCTGTTTCAAGCTGACATTGAATTTTGTTGTTGTTTATCTAAAACAGTTTGCTTCAATTCATTTGACCTGCATATTGTCTGGACAGCTTTATCCATTTGACCTGCATATTGTCTGGACAGCTTTATCCATTTGACCTGCATATTGTCTGGACAGCTTTATCCATTTGACCTGCATATTGTCTGGACAGCTTTATCCAATAACAGGCCAGCACACAACAATGGACTGGCTCTGGTTCTTACTGTGGAAACTTACACGCGAGTGCGTGACGAAAAGAATAGATGGCGTGGACTTTGATGCCAATGAACGACGTTACGTGTATTCAGCAGCTCGTACAGCTCGTGCACGTTCACGTGAATGGCGTTTCCTGTCAGGGATGAGAGCCGATTATTCCACACAGCAGAGCTCAGCCTGGGGGGCTTATGGGTGTAACGTGGAAAACGTGCATCATTAATTTGCCGTCCCCAATGTTCTTCAGTCTTTAACTCTTTCTCTTCTTCATCCTGCCTACCAGCACCCACCCGCTGCTTGATGGTCAAGCAATTCTAATAATCTCTTTTTTATGTAAAAATATTGCAGAAAATCCAGATTCAGCACTTCTTATGCTCCCTGTTTTATGTCCCGAGTTCCATGGACGCACAGCAAAGAAAACAGAATCTTGAAGACAGTCTTGAGAAAGGCAGACACAAAAAGAACAGTACTACAGAAGATTAGGAAAAGGCAAGCAACAATTTATAAGACATTTTTTGAGGCAAGAGAAATTAGAGCACCTAGTCACAACAGGAACGTTGGAGGGAAAGAGCACCAGGTAGACCCAGACTTGCAGAGTGGCTGAGGACAGAGAGGATGGCAGACGTACTTGAAGCGACAAGGGATAGATTCGTGTGGAGGGCCATGATCCCCAACGACATGCGGCAGGGGACATAATGATGACGTTGTGTCCTGTGACCTTGATGAAGAATCAAATGAAACAAAACTTGAGTCTGAGTAAAGACAACGATAGATTATCATGATGTGAAAACAGGATTTTAATATTGTCAGAACTTCTTCAGAAAGCGCTGTTCAAACGTGTTCCTTAAAAAGTGTTGATTTTAGGTACTTTCTTTTTCGTCTTGTTAAGAAGGTTGTTTTCTTTAGTCCGAACGTATGTACAGTACAATTTACAATCACAACACACATACATACACAGATACACATCCAGTATACAGCATTAATCAATATTTGTATTGTGACCCATTTCATTCACACAAATCACACAACAAACAAATAAGACAAACATGACATACGAATACTTATCAACAAATCAAGTATTCCGTAATATCATACACATAATGGACACGTCACACAATGCAATACACTTTCCATGATGAGGAAAAGAATAAAAATAATAAGAAATCACACTCCCTTTCAAGATCAATCGATATGAGTTTTGTGTGCATTTATTCCACCTCCTTGTGTGTGTGTGTGTGTGTGTGTGTGTGTGTGTGTGTGTGTGTGTGTGTGTGTGTGTGTGTGTGTGTGAGAGAGAGAGAGAGAGAGAGATGGAGGGAGAGAGAGAGAGAACAGACAGGAGAGAGAGGGAGAGAAAGAGGGAGGGAGGGAGAGAAGAGAGGGAGAGGCAGAGAGAGACATTGTGTGTGTGAGTGTGTGTGTGTGTATGTGTGTGTGTGTGTGTGTGTGTGTGTGTGTGTGTGTATGTGTGTGTGTGTGTGTGTGTGTGTGTGTGTGTGTGTGTGTGTGTGTGTGTGTGTGTGTGTGTGAATATGCATGTGTGTCAAGTATGAAAGATTTTCTCAGCTGTTTCTGACTAGACGTTTAAAATTCAAGTCAAACGTGTTGAACGTCAAGAAGTTGCAAAGACACCCCTTACGAAGTCATGGTGCCAAGGGCATGGTCACACGGACCAGAAAACAATTGTCTAAAATCTCAAATGAAACCCTCATCGATTTCTAGACACTGAAGAAAAAATACAATCATTCAGGATCTGTATTCGTAAAAAGCAAACTATTTTTTAGGAATTTCCAGAATGATACAATCAATCAAAACCTGCATCCGTTCCGTTGATATTGACTTCAAAGTTAACAAAACATGAAATATGCCCAAATCGCTCAGAACCAATATTGATATCAAGACAAGGCCAAGAGTTTATCATGACATCCTGACAGCTGATAATGGCCATCCATGCTGGTGTGTCAAATGCATCAAAGAAGCCATGAGTGACATTAACTGGAGCATTGTATATAAAAGAGTAAACAACAAGCTGGAGGGAAAGAGAGCACCAGGTAGACCCAGGGAGAGAATGCTGGACGGACTTGCAGAGTGGCTGGGGATGAGGAGGGTGGGGGAGATGCTAGGGGCAACGAGAGGTACAGATGGTTGGAAGTCCATGGTCGCCAACGCCATGCGGCAGGACACCTGATGATGATGATGATGAAACAACAAATTGAAGAAGTTAAGTTACAGTGGCTTCATATGAGATTAATTTCTTGAATAACTGCAGCAAACATTTTTTTAATACAGATGTAGACACTAACAAAAAACGAATTCTGTGACATGGAAAAAGAAAACATCGTGCATTTACTTTGATCGTGCAGCAAGGTCACACATTTTTGGGAAGCATTACAAACCGTTTTAAACGACATCTGCGACAAAGAATACAACCTTACACTGTCGAAAGAATTTTTGTCTTAATTTCTTTTTACTATTTTTTTTTTTACAAAGAACAATGTCATTTTCAAAATAACGTCGAACACATTTCAAACCAAGGGAACCACTAAAATCTGCAAACCAAAGAACAAAGAACAAAGAAATACAAAGTGAAACACAGGAGGGGCAAAACATGGAGCAACCAGTCAGATGAAACGTTTCCAAAATCAGCGGAAGAAATTCTCCCATCTGCTGCAGGGAACCGTAAGAAAGAGACAGTGTTATGTAGGTTACACACTGGTCACACATCCTGTACTCATTCATACCTTTTAAAACATAAAGAAGCATCATGGTGTATTCCATGTGACGAGCCATTGAGCATCAGACACCTTCTTGATTGCTGGGACTTGTACGATGTGAGACAAAAGCACTACACGGCGGACTCCTTAAAGAACCTCTTCCGAGACGTCCCGCTTGATACAATTTTCCATTTTTAACAAGAGATCAATAGATTTCACTTGATATGATTTTACGTCTGAGTATGTTTTTCTTTACATTTTAGACTTGCAAGGTTAACGGTGAGCATGTTTTTTTTGTTTTTGTTTTTTCACTGTTTCTTTTATATCGATTTTGACGTGGTGTTAGCCCTTATATGGCTCTAGCAATGGCTGAGCTATAATCAATATGAACTTGAACTCCAACGTCAACGATATATTAATTCGGCGCAAGCTGTCAGAGTAAGGCATACAGTACAAACAGACAAAACAGCTGATAGTGTTTGGTAACGCTGAATCGCTTATGGATACATTTGTTTTTAATTTTATTATAGTTTGCGTAAAATTCTGCGTGTGCAAATGCTTTTTTCATAATTTGTGCAAAATTTTTCATGCATAAATGCAGATTTGAAAATACACGTCCGACTGTTACACAGGGTGGACGGCATCTGAAGGTCAGAAATGTTATTAAAGAGTATATCGTCAAAACAAATATGTAGGGCTTTATTGTCTTTTTTCTTAAATGGCGTTTCTACAAGGTTTTGTTGAAAGTGTTTGACGGATAAATTTTAAAAGATTGTGTGCAAGGACATACGTTCACAACACACACACACACACACAAACACACACACACACACACACACACACACACACACACACACACACACACACACACACACACACACACACACACACACACACACACACACACACACATATATATATATATATAAAGAAAAACACGCAAACACACTCAACACACAAACACACTCAACACACACAGACACACAGGCACAGACACAGACACAGACACACACACACACACACACACACACACACACACACACACACACACACACACACACCACACACACACCACCCACACACACACATGGACACAAACATACACACATACACACACACACACACACACACCACACACACACACATGGACACACACACACACACACAACACACACCACACACACACACAACAACACACATACACACACACACACACAAACCACAACACACACACACACACACACACACACACAACACACACACACACACCACAACACACACACACACAACCACACATCACACACCACACACACACACAAACACACCACACACACACACACACACAAACATACACACACACACACACACACACACACACACACACACACACACACACACACACACACACAGAGTGTATACAAACCAAAAAGGAAGAATAACAAAGCAGGATGCTGGAGAATCAGGTGATGGAACAAAAGAGTTAAGTACTATCGATCTGTGGTTGAGCCAGTTCAGCATGATGTAAACACTGTCAACAAGGCGGTACGGTCAGCGGGCTACTCCATCACTGTGTCCAACAAATGGTTTAGTGTAGTTTTGTGGAACTAGTTTTCTAGCAGTTTCTCTGGTACACTCGGAAATTTCTCTACTCATCCATCTTGCCTTCATTTTTTTTTTCTTGAAACTGATTTCCAAAATAGAAAAAAAGTGTTTCTGCTTTCGGAAGACCTCATCATTTTTGAGTGCTAAGCAACATTTCTTGCGTTATAGTTGCACATAAATGTACTACCCGTTCAGATTTTTATAAAAACCTTTTAACAATAACAACAGCTGTAGCAACAACAATAACAATGACATTAACAACAACAACAACAACAACAAAAACAATAAAAATAACAATAGCAAGATAACGAACTTGATACTGATATTTAAAAAATGATAGAGAAATTACTGATCGGCAATAGTAAATTATCAATGTTTTGAATAAAATACACCCTGTGAGAATTGTATCAAACAGACGTCACAAGAATATTTTTTTCTTTAAGCTATCATTTGTTTGGAATATCATTCGTCCAAATCGAATTTGGACAAAACAATGAAATACAAAACACACACAAACGTGTCAAAACTGGTGAAAAAGATGATAGTACAGTTTAGCTTTCTTTTGCACGTGCAGATCTCGCGCGTGAATACATGGCTGGATTACGTCCCTTCTTACAACACTCCTGTTAATTTAACCATACTGTATCCGTAACCTGCTAACCCATATCCCTCACCCTCTCCGATCGGCTGTGCATTTATGGAGAAAACCTTTCCCAACTGTGTGGGTGTGGGATAAGGTTACAGTTTTGACTAAGGCCGATTGTATTGTATCATGTCCTAACACAAAATTCAAGAGAAAGCTAAACTAATAATAATAATAATAATAATAATAATAATATATTTTATTTATATAGCGCAAAATCTTGACAAAATCAAATCTAAGCGCTGAGCGTATACATGCATACATACCTACATACATATGAGCGTATACATGCATACATACATGCTTACATACTTACATACATAAATCTAAGCTGAGCGTATACATGCATACATACATACATACATAAATCTAAGCGTATACATACATACATACATACATACATACGTACGCACATGCATACATAATAATTACAATATTTATATAGCGCAAATCTCGACAAAATCAAATCCAAGCGCCGAAAAGACACACACGCACACACGCACGTACGCACGCACACACACACACACACACACACACACACACACACACACACACACACACACACACACACACACACACACACACACACACATGCATGGCCACAAATGGGGAGAAAAGAATAAAAGCAATAAAAGCAAGAATAAAACCAATGGAAAACCACAGAGAGCACATCATATACAATTATATATTAAAACAAAGTGATTCCCCTCCGAGCGGAGACAGGCTGCAGAAGGGGGTTGAGTGAGGTTAGGATTTTATGCAGAGGAGAAAAGGTGAGTTTTGAGAGCGGACTTGAAGGAGGCAAAAGTAGGTTGCTGACGGACTGAGAGAGGAAGTTTGTTCCAGGAGAGTGGACCAGAAACAGAGAAGGCTCGTGGACCATAGGTATTGAGCTTAGTGCGTGGAAAGCGAAAAGTCAGAGGATCGGAGGCAGAGCGGAGGGTACGTGAGGGAACATAGATCTCAAGTAGGCTTGACAGGTAATCGGGGGCTGCGTTATTGAGGCTTTTGTAGCACATGGTGTCTAGTTTGTACTGTATGCGCTTTGATACAGGGAGCCAGTGAAGTTGTGCCAGGAGAGGAGATATGTGGTCAGCTTTTTTCTTTTTGAGTACAAGGCGTACAGCATTGTTTTGAATGCGCTGTAGGATGTGAATGGTGGAGGCAGGAAGACCAGACAGGAGTGAATTGCAATAGTCAATGCGAGACATTATGAAGGAGAGAACGAGTTTTGCAGTTGTTTCGACAGAGAGATACTTCCTGATCAGGCTTATACGATGGAGATGATAGTAGCAAGATCTGGCAGTATGAGAAACAAAGTTGTTCATCGACAGGGTAGAGTCAATGCAGACACCAAGGTTTTTAGCTGAATCAGAAATTGGGACTGATGTGTTACATAATGGGAGAGAAAGAGGAGGCAGCTGGGAAAGTTTCTGACGGGTGCCAATGAGGATAGCTTCTGTCTTGTCGTCATTAAGCTGAAGTCTATTGTGTGTCATCCAGTTCTTAATGTCGGAGTAACACTCAGTGGTGCGAGTCAACAGGCGCTGTATATTATCAGGTGAGTCACTATCTAGAAGTTGGGTGTCATCAGCATAGAAATGGTGTTTTATAGAGTGGGAGTTGATGATGGTGGACAGGTACGTCATGAGGTCACCTTGGCAGTCAGTAGCCCTGATATGGCTCTAGTGGTCGGCTGGGCTATAAGCTATATGAATTGAATTGAATTGGCAGTCAGTACAAGATGATATCGCACGTCTTCTGGCAAACGATACTGGACAGCGCATTGGTAAGACATCACATGTCAGGCCATATTGAAGGTAAAGTGTTATTATAACATTACTGTTACTGTTATTGTTGATTAAAGCCCAGCCAACTACGCAGAGCCATATCAGGGATATAATCGTTTCAAAACGTACAATATTTCAACAGGAAAAGATGAAATGAAAATTAAGTACACATATTAATGTATTCGCGCACATAATCTCAGGAGATGCCCCTGGCGTTGACCACTCCGACCAATTTATCACACAGGGGATTTAAAAACATACCTGAATACAAACTTAAACATAACTAACGACACTAAAACATATATCAAAACGGGCATAAATTACCGAAAATTGCTTCCGCATATCTCATTTCCATATAGCCAAAAACATACTTAATACACGTATCCAATTATCAATCCTAAGAGAAAATAAGTAAGACCTTATCAAACACATACAGGTGAATGGACCAGCAAGGCAGAAAATGATAGGAAGAAATGACAGAAAGCAAAAGAATAAGGAAGAAACAAAGAGAGTGACAGAAAAGAGGACATTTCTAGCACAGAATTTCCCCAAGGTGGGGTACTATTTACACTGAACGACCCCCCGGCATAGCGTTAGAAGTTGTTAGAAAGTGTGAAGTGTTAGAGTAGGACTTGGATTCTTTTGCGGCCAGCATTGTTTGGGTGATTCCCGTCTCCTGCCCATCACTGTTTTACTCTATTGTACATAAAGAGGGACAGATACACATTCACAGCTGGGAAGACTTGGGGTGGGGGGTGCAAACATGGTCGTCCATCCATTTGGCAATCACGCTTGGTTTGAGCTTAATCTCGGCTTTTGGAAACGAGTGTTCTAACCACTTTGCTATTCTGCTAAACACACAGACACACACACACAGACACACAGACAAGCACACACAGATACACACACACACACACATACACACACACACACACACATACACACACACAATCACACACACAATCACACACACCTCCACCCACCCTCATTCCCTTGTTCCAGACTCATCCAGTTTTGCCCATCCTTTAGCAGGACAATGCCAATGCACATACATGTACTTCGTAATGGTGATGGTGATGGTGATGGTGGTGGTGATGATGATGATGATGATGATGATGATGATGATGACGGACTCCCCCGTCGATCTTACGGATGAGCGGGCTTCCGGTCCTCAGCACCTGGTGTGGGTCTTCATCTGGGAGATGCTAGCTTGAGAAACTGAACCAGAAAAACTGATGTGTGGTATAGAAGACCAGTTCTCGAGACACATGTTCCTCTACAGGTTCTGCATCGGAGGCACACCGGTCTTCAAGCACCTGGTGTAGGTCTTCATGTGGGAGACGGTAGCTTGATAAGTTGAAACTGAAAAAAATGAAATATGGGACAGAAGACTAATCCCGGAGACATATGTTTCTGCGCAAGTTTTTGAAAGGAAAGTAGTCCTGCAGCCGTGGGTAATGCTTCCGCCAATTTCTCTTCTGTATGTATTTCGTACACCAAAGTAATATGCTGTTCTGCTCTGGCCTTCACCGTCACACTACATAATAATAATAATAATAATAATAATGATACTACTACTACTACCACCATCACCACCACCACTACTACTACCACTACTACTCCTGATGATGATGATGCTAATGATGATGATGATCACCATCATGATAATAATAATGATAATGATAATAATAACAATGATGATGATGATGGTGATGATAATAATAATAATAATAAATAATAATAACACAATAACAACAACAACAACAACAATAATAATAATGATAATAATAATGCTATTTATATGGCGCCAAATTTTGATTCAAGTATCAAACCAAGGCATGCACTCTCATCATTCACCAAGGCAATCACCAACAATGACCAGATCCACAGGGCACAATGCACACGCAAATTGGGAGGGGGGAGGCAGGAGGGGAGTAGGGCGTGTGATCTTTGACCCAAGCTGTCATCCTCCCCCCCCTCTCTCTCTCTTTCACACGCACACATACACACCGCACACACAAGATGCTGAGATAGGGTACACTCAAGCCTGTTCGACGAATGACACTTGACCCAAGTTGTCATTTTCTCTGTCACCCACATATAGTCTTCTTTCTTTCTCGTTTTGTTGTTGTTGTTACTGCTGCAGTTTTTCGTGTGTGTGTGTGTGTGTGTGTGTGTGTGTGTGTGTGTGTGTGTGTGTGTGTGTGTGTGTGTGTGTGTGTGTGTGTGTGTGTGTGTATGTGTGTCTGTGCGTGAGTATGTGTGTGTGTGTGAGTGTAAGTGTGTGTGTGTGTTTGTGTGTGTGTGTGTGTATGTATGTGTGTGTGTATGTGTGTGTGTGTATGTGTGTGTGTATGTATGTATGTATGTAAGTGTGTGTGTGTGTGTGTGTGTGTGTGTGTGTGGTTTGTGTGTTTGCGTGTGTGTATGTGTGTGTGTGTGTAATTGTGTGTGTTTTACCAAGACTTCATAAGTCGAGAAGGCTAATTGGGCCACAAGGGGAGGGACTCGGGAAATGAACCGATTTCTCCAATGTTTTTTTTTTTTTTTTTTTTTTTGCCAAGGCACGAATCCACCAAAGTCAAAGCATGGAGACTGTGAAGCACCATAATGTTGCCTGTATCAAGTGAGCCAAACTCGCAGAAAAATAACAGCTGTTACACAGCTGTTTATTTTTCAAAGTACCTATTTGTTCGTACAGCATTAGTTGATCCTACAGTAAAGGGTCGCTGAATTGAATTGAATTAAAAACCAACCCTAAAACACACATATACACATCTGTGCCAATATTTGTAACGTATGTCTCATCGGATGGATATATTCAAAAACAGAGTCAAACCATCATCCTGACTGACTCGATGAATATACTTCAAAAAGTGCAAGACTGGCACAAAACAACGAGTAGTATCAATCTAGAAAAACTCATATATATCTGCGCCTGGTAGTGTTTTTGCTGACAGTTAAATATTTCTAAATCTTTTATGAATCAGGATGTAGTCAATCTGATTTTTGGTATTATCTCCTGGACTCATCCAAGTCCATTTTCATCTATTAGGCTCCTCAAACCAGGTGTTTCCTACTTTGAAATCATTCATCTGTGCCCATTCTACAAGTATCCCTCCCCTTTTATTTTGTGTACCAAGGCCATGAGGTCCAACTATATCCTGCACCATATCCTGTCCCACTTTAGCATTAAAATCTCCCATTATTACTGTAACTTCTTGTGATTTACATTGGGCCTTGGCCATCTCTAATACTTCGTAGAAGTTGTCGATGTCTTCCTGAGTACTTGCGGATGTTGGTGCATACACCTGAACGATGTTGATATCAAATGGCCTGCCTCCCAATTTAACCAACAAAACTCTGTCGGACACAGCCCAGTATCCCCTAACTGCCTTTGATTTGTCCCTGTCCATTACGATGCCCACTCCTCTTTCATGTGAGTTTCCACCAGAATGCATTACTGTATACTCTCCTGATGTTATCATGCCTGCCCCCTTCCATCTCACTTCCCCTAGTCCTAAAATACTAAATGTTAAATCTTTTCCATCTCCATTTTGACATTGTCTAACTTACCTTTTTGCAACAATGTTCTAATTTTCCATGTTGCCATTTTGGTATTTTTTTTCTCAGTTTGAGGTTGATCGCAGTAGCTTGTTGACGGTCTGGTGTCACCTGCGCAGCATGACGGTCTCTACCAGACGAAGGTGCTCCATAGGAGTCCCTATTTACGTCGTTATCTTCATTTTTCTTTTGTCTGTCCATGATTATGCCGGGGAGAATACGATGGTGGTTTCCCGTTGCCTTCCATCGTTTTGTTTACGGTCTTGTTTCTAGCCTTTGTCGTTCCCACGACAACCTACAAGGCAGTAAGGTGACTTTTTTCAGGGTTACCTCCCTTAGCCTTATTCTCTCCCGAGATGTCCACAAGGCAGTGGATCTATTTACCTATAGCTTGGGGGTCTGGTTTGTGGGCACCGGGGCATATCCACACCCCGGTGGGCCTGCGTGCCACACGTCTGGGGGCCAGACCTCCTCCGAGTCCCTCGAGATTTAGCCTGAGTCCGTGAGGTGCTCAGTTACCACATGTCGCCACGAGGAGGCATAACGTAGGGCTTGCTGATGGAGAGGCTATGTACTGACAGGAAGAGACTTACGCATTCTGCTCTTCTTTTCGTATAGCTGCAAGCAGCAGTGCTAGCCAGTGGTGCAGGCTGAAAATGAGAAGTGACAAGCACGCAGTCACTAGCCGACACACTCGACGCGTCACATCTGCCTTTGACACGCATCATATATATTACTAAAGCGTGTCCAAGGTTGTTCCAATGATAGACTGATGCAAAGATAGACATAAAACCCATACGCTAAGTAGGACTTCAAGACTTTCCAGCGCATAGGCCTTATTAACAGGTTTATGACTCATGCCGTGGTCATTTTGGACCTTCCCCATCACATAGCAGTAGTGTTGTCAATGCAGTTGGAATTCATTCGAAGCGCAGAGACACTATTTCGAGAAACTGAAACTGAAACAGCCTGTTTGAGCACTGGAAGCAAAACACGCTCAAACTCAGAAGAAAATTCAATTCATATTCAATTCATATTGCTTATAGCCCAGCCGACCACTAGAGCCATATCAGGGCTAACACCACGTCAAAAAGAAAAGAACAACCCTTTAAGATAAAAAACAGATAAAAACCATGCTCACCGTCAATCTTGCAAATCTAAAATGCCATTAAAGAAAAACACGTAAAATGACATCAAGTGAAATCTATTAATCTCTTGTAAAAACTGGAAAATTGCATCAGGAGGGACGTCTCGGGTTCAAACATATATGGAACGGTCGTGATGGTCAAGCGGTTAAGACGTCTGACTTCCAATTGGAATGTTTAGGTTTGATTCCGCCTGGGTACCCCCCGATTGGTGAGTAAAGGGTGGAGATTTTTCTGATATCCCAGGTCAACATGTGTGCAGACCTGTTACTTGTCTGATCTCCTTTCGTGTGTGCACGCATACAGAACATCAAACATGCACGTTGAATTCCCTGTACGTCATGTCTGTCTCCGGTGCCTTCTGGAAACTGAGAACACCCGGCATGCACACCTACCGAAGACGGTGTATGCAGACTGTGTAGCAACATATCACCTGCACAGTATGAGCAAAACAACTTGCATACTTGCATCCGAGGATCATCAGATCATCGCTTATAAAGAAGAAGAAGAAGAAGAAGAAGAAGAAGAAGAAGAAGAAGAAGAAGAAGAAGACGAAGAAGAAGAAGAAGAAGAAGAAGAAGAAGAAGAAAGAAGAAGAAGAAGAAGAAGAACAACAACAACAATAAAACAAAACAAAACAAAACAAAGCAAAACAGAAACAAAGAAGGAAAACAAAAACAAAACAAACAAACAAACAAACAAAACAAAACAAGAAAAACAAAACAAAAACAAAACCAGACACACAATATATGAGACAAACTTTAACACTTAGTAGGGGGTTTACGGGTTCGGCAATCTATTCGAAATCTGCAGAATGTGTCTGACAGCGGTTGTCAAATGGCACAACTCTCCTCTCTGTCTCTCTGTCTGTTTGTCTGTCTGTCTCTGTGTGTGTGTCTCTCTGTCTCTGTCTCTCTCTGTCTTTCTCTCTGTCTGTTTGCCTGTCTGTCTGTCTGTCTCTCTCTCTCTCTGCGTCTGTGTCTGTGTGTGTCTCTCACTTTCTCTTTCTCTCTGTATCTGTCTCTCTCTGTATCTGTCTGTCTGTCTCTGTCTCTCTCTCTGTCTCTCTCTCACACACACACTCTCTCTGTGCGTCTGTGTCTGTGTGTGTCTCTCACTTTCTCTTTCTCTCTGTCTCTCTCTGAATCTCTCTCTCTCTCGCTGTGTGTGTGTGTGTGTGTGTGTGTGTGTGTGTGTGTGTGTGTGTGTGTGTGTGTGTGTGTGTGTGTGTGTGTCTGTCTGTCTGTCCGTGTGTCTGTGTGTGTGTGTGTGTGTGTGTGTGTCTGTCTCTGTGTGTCTATGTGTATTGCTTCGTCAGCTCAGTTGGTTAAAACGCCATGCTGATGATTCATGGATCGTGGGTTCCACCTCAGACAGGCCATGCCAAATCATTTTATTTAAATCTTTTTTCAAATTTAGGATTACTGGCTCTTCTGATAGATGCGTGGGCTCAAATTCTCATCTCTAAGAGTCGGTCCTATCCTGCAATACAAAAACTGGTTTGTTCACAGCCCATCTTAATGTTTGCATCATTGTGGCGGATTCAGATTAGTATTTCACAGGTTCTTTTCTCCGCTCCCCGTTTCAAGACCTTGCCATCGTACAGGGTTTTGCGCAGGCTCGGGGAGTCTGTCAGCTAACTGCTGGCAGATTTTGTGCAGGGAATACGGAATTGTCTGAAGGTGATGATTCCTTCTTGAATGAAATACAAACAAGCTCCCAACTCCTGCAGGTATCTGTATCTCTCGGGCCAGCTTGACGTCAGGCTGTATCATGACAGCAAGCACAGAGTACAGCGTTGGCACGAGGTCTCGATTCTAGATGGAACCCCATAGCATCACCGTTTTCGTCCCCCTTGCCGTCACTACATCAATGTGAAGAATTTTGTCAAAGAGGATGTGACGTGACCTTTTATGCTCTGCTCTCATGTGGGTTTGAAGTGTGTTGGAGAGCCAATAAAAACAAAACAAAACAACAACAAAACCCACCAACAAAAATAAAAACCCAACAAGTTTAACCGACGAAAACCCCTCTCCTTCCCCCCAAAAAAACCCACTCACATCTAAAATAATACAATGCAATGCAATACAATGCAATACAGTACAATACAACACGATACAATGCAATACAATACAATACAACACAATACAATGCAATACAATACAATACAATAGACGGTTCGCAGAGAAGAGCTTGTCACAGTGCATCAACAATTCAAACAAGCAGAATGCATATGCCACACAAGGTAAGTGGCCTGTCAATTTGAAAAATGTGGTGAGAACCGTGAAACGTGGAGACAGACACGACACAGAGTGAGAAAGTGAAAAACGCTACCTTTACACTAATTACTAATTGATTCCGACATGAACCGGGAAAAAAAACAAACACCCCACAGGGTCGAGGCCAGCAGCCTCGTTATGGCCAACAGCCACGTAAAAAAGCAGACGACACTTGCTGGAAGGACTCAGCAGACGACAGGTAGCACATTGGTGGCGACAGTAGCAGACGGCAGTTGGCTGATTGCGCGTGTGTGAGAGAGGAAAGTTCTTGACTGCTCGCTGACAGTAAGACAGTTTTGGAAGAGGTGAGATTTATGTGCACTTGTATTTGTTTAGTTATTTACTTTAATATCATTTCTTTACTTTTTCAATTTTATTTATTCGTGTTTTTAAATCAGAACACAACATAAAAAATGTTTGCTTGCTTGTTTTACCAAGAGTAACAGCTAGCTGTCTAGAATCAAATAAAAGTTACGAAGGAGCATGGAATAATAATGATGATAATAATAATAATGATAATTTTAAAAATATGAAACGGAATTAGGCAGGAATCTGGAGCTTGGATTCTGTTCAAGAGGGATTCATCGCACTCGGAACATTTCCATATGTGCTCACCCAAATCTGCCAGCAGTTATTTTGCAGATTTCTTAAGCCTGCGCAATTCCATATGCGCTGGCAAGATCTTGAAATGGGGAAGGGAACAGTGGTGTTTGACACACTGACACGAGATGATTGAAACGTTATGGTTAGGATGGACGGCGAACAAGTCAGCATTTATGTCTATGGGTGGGACTGAACTCGAGGTAAGACATCTTTGAGGTCATGGCTCTGGCAGAAGAACCAGGCAGCCTGTGAAAACTGTGGACCGCCTGAGGGTCGAATCTTTGATTTCTGTTGTATGGCACATTGACGTGTGTGTGTGTGTGAGTGTATGTGTGTGTGTGTGTGTGTGTGTGCGCGCGCGCGCGCGCGTGTGTGTGTTTGCTTGTCTGTGTGTGTGTACTGTGTTTGTGTGTGTGTGTGTGTGTGTGTGTGTGTGTGTGTGTGTGTGTGTGTGTGTGTGTGTGTGTACACGTGTGTGTGTTTGTGTTTGTATGTGTGTATTGTGTTTGTACTGTGTGTGTATGTGTTCGTTCGTTCTTTGATTTAACGTCTTTTCACTATAAGTGATATTAAACGGTATGTGTGTGTGCGTATGTATGTGTGTGTGTGTGCATGTGTGTGTGTGTGTGTGTGTGTGTGTGTGTGGTGTGTGTGTGTGTGTTTTGCTTGTTTTGTGTGTGTGTACTGTGTTCGTATGTGTGTGTGTGCGTGCGTGCGTATGTGTGTGTGTGTATGTGTGTGTGTGTCCGCGCGCGCGTGCATATGTGTATGTGTTGCACATGTATGTTATTGTTATTGTTGTTTAAAGCCCAGCCGATTGCGTAGAGCCATATCAGGGCTATAACCGTTGCAAAGCATACACAATACTTCAACAGGAGAAAAAAGGAAAAGAGAATGAAGTACACATATCAATGCATTCGCGCACATAATCTAATGACATGCCCCTGGCGTTGACCACTCCATCCAATTTATCGCACAAGGGATTTAAGAAAACATACCTGAAACAAATTTGAACATAAATAAGAACATCAAAACATATGTAAAAACAGGCCTATATTACTAAAATTGCTTTCACATATCTCATTTCCCTAGAGCCAAAAATGAACTTACTGCATGTACCCAATTATTAATCCGAAGAGAAATACATGAGACTTTATCGAATACATACAGGTGAATGGACCAGCAAGGCAGAAAATGATACGAAGAAATGACAGAAAGCAAAGGAGGAAGAAAGAGACAAAGAGAGTAACAGTATGAAAATGACTTGCAAGATAAGCCTCCACTGACATGAATGAATAACAACAAACGTAACTGCAATATATTTCATTTGCTAGATCTACAGCTGCCGTCGTTTTTTGCATGTGACATTAACTTACACACGAAAGCACTGTGCACGAAACCTGATTCTAAAAATAACACACGAAAGCGCACGCTCGAACGCATCTCAATACAGCCATTAAATGGCCTTTGCTGGGCTCTAAAGTATAAATTAACGAATTAAATAGCGCATGGTAGTAGCCTGTCTTTTGTCGTCTTTCGTGTCATGTTTTGGAGCACACGCTCATCAAAACAGTATTTAGCCAAAACGATTTTGTAGCAGCCTGCAGTATCAGAATTTGTCGATATAGCAGAATGCTTACATATCTTGTACCCTTTGGGTCTGAAATAGTCTGAGGTAATCTTTTATCTCACCAATTTGTTTCAGCGTTCTGCCCCCCTCCACCCCCCCCTCCCAGATGTGTGTAGACTATGCATGATGATTTGCCCACACTGTGAAGCGGTATGTTGCTGCACAGTCTGTACACTCCGTCTACAGCATGCTATTTACATATTTCCATAACTCACCAGTCACTGAGACTAGTTACAGGATCGTTAACATGAATACATTTGATGTTATGTTCTGCGTGCGTATGCACACGAAGAAGGTTTAGGTACTGGCTGGTCTATATACCTGTTGACCCGGAGATGGGAAAATCTCCACCCTTACCCCACCAGGCAGGAGATACCCGGGCAGGATCGGACCCAAATCTTCCAATTGTATGTCGGACATCTTACCCGCTTGACTACCGCGCATGTCGGCTCACCAGTTAATTAGGACAAAAACGACATCTAACCCTTTGACTCCCGCACCCTGTTCACCAGCGTCCAGTATTGTCCGCCTTGCTAGCAAAAGAAAAACTTAATCCTTTAACTCCCTTACCATATCCACCTGCGTCCAGCAGGAAGCTGGTGGATAGGGTGAGGGAGTCAAAGAGTTAAGTTTTTCTAATTTTGCTCAGGCCCAAAGTAAATTTACTTAAATTCATAATCTAAGATCGGTTGAGCAGTCTTGCCGTCTCAGCTCATATTTTAACCCTTTGACTCCCTCGTCCTATCCGCCAGCATCACGAATTGTCAGCCATGATGACAGCAGAGCAAAAACTTGACCCTTTCACTTCCTCACCCAATCCACCAGCTTCCTGCGGGGTGCTGGTGGATAGGATGAAGAAGTGAAAGGATCTAGGTTTTGCAGCTGACGGATAGGGTGTGGGCGTGAAAGGGTTAAGCTCATCTACTCATCAAAGCCTGGTTGGCGTAGAGGTACAGTACCACCACTAACCTTCCGATCTGCCTGCAGGAGTTTGCACGTGTGCAAATCACATCCGTGGAACTTATAATATTATGTGCGCCGGCCTCCAGTCTACACAACTGTAAATAGGATATAACCTTCAAAGTTAGGGAAATGTAAAGCAGCGAGAGAGAGAGAGAGAGAGAGAGAGAGAGAGAGAGAGAGAGAGAGAGAGAGAAGAGAAGTGTGTGTGTGTGTGTGTGTGTGTGTGTGTGTGTGAGAGAGAGAGAGAGAGAGAGAGAGAGAGAGAGAGAGAGAGAGAGAGAGAGAGAGAGAGAGAGAGAGAGAGAGATTGGAGATGAATATCGCCCGCATAAAGTTGACTCCGAGAAAAGTCTCTACCCTCTCATTCCCCTACGACCCCAGGATTATAGGACCAAAATTACTGTTTCAGTTTCTCAAAATAACGTCGATGAGCTCAAAATGAATTCCTTGTGCACGTGCGCTGACACCACTGATGCTATGTGATCGATCACTTCCAAAATAAGCATGGCATAAGCCTTAAACCTGATCACACGCCTCAAGTGTTGGCATTTGATATGCTTGCTCAGATGAATAATGCATGCTTGCTCAGATGAATAATAGTCTGCATCATTCGAATTATGTTATTGCTGCTTTAGCGTGATCTCTCTTCCTACTCCTGATCCCCCAGTCCTTCATATACAGCTTCCAGGTTTTGTTGATAGAGCCATGGACTCAAGATCTTATGTTTCAAGTTCAATCCCACCCACCCCCCACCCCCACACAGAACATAAAAACTGAAAAACTGTCCAAAGAAATAAGAGGGAAGCAGGGAGAATTATTTATGATATTAATCAAAGAACGTAACTCTTGAGAGTCACGTAGGAATTATCTCCCATATTGCAGAACTTCTCAAATCCAACACACTCTGAATGTTCTGAGCTTACGGTTTTTGTGCTTTGTATCTGCTTCTATGCTAGCTGAATGGGTAGCGCAAACTGTGTTGGATTTGAGAAGTTCTGCAATATGGGAGATAATTCCTACGTAACTCTCAAGAGTTATGTTCTTTGATTAATATAATAAGAATTGTCCATCTTATCAGTAATTTTGTGGCGTCACTTTAGTGTTTTATAGGTCCTGTTTATCTCCCCTCCCACCGAATTTTCAAGACCTTGACAACTCATAGGGTTTTGTGCAGGCTCAAGAAGTCCACTAGGTAATTAATAACTTGAATATTTGGGTGGAGTACGTATGGAATTGTCCGAGTACAGTGAATCCCTATTGAACAAACTCCGAACGCCAGTTATTTCAACCAGTCATCGAAGGCACTCAGTCTGCATCATTAGAAATCGTTAATATTATTTAACATATTTCAACACTTTGCACACCTATGTCAACGTCCCCCCCCCCCCCCCCCCACAAACACACACAGATCTAGGGACTACTGATTATAGACTGCCGAATCGTAGCCTGCATGCTTGTTGATAAAATGTACCGTTGTTACTTCCATATGCAACTATAGTAACACGGAAAACACACACACATACACACACACACACACACACACACACACACACACACACACACACACACACACACACACACGCACACGCACGCACGCACGCACGCACGCACGCACACACACACACACATACACCACATGCGCACGCGCACCCGCGTGAACGTACATACACACACACATTACAACACATACACGTGCATGCGCACACTTTCACACTCACAACCACATTTGTCTGAAAGCATTTCCGTGAATAGCCATTAACAGGAATCGCGAACTCGGACACAGGCAAACACACACATTCAAATACACACACGAGAGAGAGAGAGAGAGAGAGAGAGAGAGAGAGAGAGAGAGAGAGAGAGAGAGAGAGAGAGAGAGAGAGAGAGAGAGCACGCGCACACTTTCACACTCTCAACCACATTTGTCTGAAAGCATTTTCGTGAATAGCTATAAACAGGAATCACCAACTCAGACACAGGTGCACGTACACGCTTACACACACGAGAGAGAGAGAGAGAGAGAGAGAGAGAGAGAGAGAGAGAGAGAGAGAGAGAGATAGAGAGAGAGAGAGAGTTCTATTAGCGAATCGCTGCAGGTCAGTCTGACCTGGTCGAATGTCTACAACGAGCCACACTTTTTTGACAACAGAAGAGACGGATCAATAACGAAAGAATGTTACGCTATCTCATGATGAAGAAGTAAACATCAAGCCGTCGTCAGCTGACGATGAAATTACTTTTCCTTTGCTCGTGGCAAAGACAGCCATAGTCTCCCTTACCTTGGATCGAAACGTCTTTCTCGATTTGATTATTATACAATTATTGTATCGATTGTCCTGCTCTAGCAGGCCTTTCGCCATCATCTTGTCCCCAACCACACAGAGTTTCAAGAGAAAGTAACTGTATAATCCAAGACTGGGCTTGGCTACGGACACCTTAACCCTTTGACTCTGTCAACATTCTGCATTGTCAACCATGTTAGTAAAGCAAAAATTTAACCTTTTGACTCCCTCACCCTATCCACCAGCTTCTTGCAGGCAGAAAGCTTGTGGATAGGGTGAGGGAGTCAAAGGTTAAGTTTTTGCAGTGGGTGGATAGGGTGTGGTAGTCAAAGGGTTAAAAATAAGAGCCCCAGCTCAGGCAAGCTTCTGAAGCTGAGGCCATACCCCCTTCCTCCGGGAAATTGTTAAAAAGTGATCTACATGTTTTATCCCAGAATGAAAGACAGCTTACCTATTTTTCTTTATCATTTTGATGATGATAATATCATTATCGTGATCCTATATCATAATTATAATCATGATTATTGTGATCTTATTTGTTTTATCCAAGAATGAAAGACATTTACCTATTTTTGTTTATTACTATGGTGATGATGATATCATCATCGTCATTATCATTATCAGATATCACAATTATGATCATCATGATTATTGTGATCTTATTTGTTTTATCCGAGAATGAAAGACAGTATGTGTTTTTATTTGTTTTATTATGATGATGATGATATCATTATTATCATTATCATTATCATATATCACAATCATAACCATCATGATTTTTGTGGTCTTATTTGTTTTATCTGAGAATGAAAGACAACTGTGTATTTTGTTTATCATTATGAAGATAATATCATTATCATTATTGTTTCACAATTATGATTATAATTATCATGATTATTGTAATCTTACTCGTTTTATCCAAGAATGAAAGACAACAATGTATTTTGTTCATTATTATGATGACGATATCATTATCATTATCATATATTACAATTATAATCGTCAAGATTATTTACATGTTAGCGAGCAATGTTTTCTTGGATGCGTGTGCACACGTTGTTTTGTCTACACAGTGGAGATGTTATTCTCCGAAGGTCAGCCTCATCAGCTGTACGCATCTACATCATCAGCTGGGAAGACATTAGCCGCAACAGAGTAAGATAGCGACAGAAATGCACTCATAGCACAATCACATGTGAACAGTGCGGAACATCTGCTATTCAACAGAAGAAGAACTGGCTGAAGCAGAACCCGAGGCCATAGGACTCCTTCCCATGCAGCACTGTGCAAGAACAACACCCCCAGGCTCTGTTTTGAATCTCGTACGAAGACCCACACCAGACGATAAAGAACCAGTATGCCTACTCATCCGTCTCTTGCGATGAGAGAGTCCATCATTATCATCAGCAGGTGTTTTGTTGCTGTAGAATATATGTATTGCTTTTTTTGTTTTGTTTGTTTTTGGTTGCCCTATTTTCTGCCCAACTCAAGTGTCATAATCCCCTCGCTGCTTATTTCGGCCCTCAGAGACAACTCTAACCCATACAAAACTGACATCACCATGAAAACAGGATATAAGGAAACACAGAATCAGGAACAATTTTTCACAACATTATGATGATGAGAATGGGGTTGATAGTGACAATACTATATAATATCTTTCCGAATTGACGATGCGTGGCAGGGCTATACTCTACGCTTTCTTTTCATAATGTATCTGTATATATAGTCTTCCTAGGTGTGTATGCTGTTTTGTTGTTGTCATAATTTTTCGTGTTTCTATATGCCATCGAACACAGACCAGGCTTACAGGATGTTTAACGTATTTTTGAGTCTGAGGTGATCTGAATGCGTATACACACGAAAAGGGCCCAGGACTAGCAGGTCTACACATAATTACGTTGACATGGGAGATCAGAAAAATCTCAACATTTTACCCACCATTCTGTACTCAGCAGGGTTGAACTTACACCCTCTGATTGAAAAGCCCGACATCGTAACCACTTGGGTATCCCCCCTATCAAGAAAACGTACGAAAAGGAATATGACAATTGCTTATTTGCTGTACTCTTCTATTGGAGGAGAAAGGGCCTGTTAATAAAAAGTTTTGGGACATTGGTCAGTGTTGAAAGTAGTCTTCACCTCTATCAGTAGCTTACAAAAGCAGCAGTATTCAAAACTCAGTTATAGTGGATCGTTCAGTATTTAGTTCTTAATGCATATTTCATAATCATAATGACCATAGTAATTGTGATACAACTGCTGCTACTACTACTACTACTACTGCTGCTGCTGCTGCTGCTTTACTACTACCACTACTACAACAACTACTACTACTACTGCTGCTGCTGCTGCTTTACTACTACTACTACTACAACAACTACTACTACTACTGCTGCTGCTGCTTTACTACTACTACTACAACAACTACTACTACTGCTGCTGTTGCTGCTTTACTACTACTACTACAACAACAACTACTACTGCTGCTGCTGCTGCTTTACTACTACTACTACAACAAAAACTACTACTACTACTGCTGCTGCTGCTTTACTACTACTACTACAACAACAACTACTACTGCTGCTGCTGCTGCTTTACTACTACTACTACAACAACTACTACTACTACTGCTGCTGCTGCTTTACTACTACCACTACTACAACTACTACTTGCTGCTGCTGCTGCTGCTTTACTACTACCACTACTACAACAAACTACTCTGCTGCTGCTGCTGCTACTGCTGCTTTACTACTACTACTACAACAACAACTACTACTGCTGCTGCTGCTGCTTTACTACTACCACTACTACAACAACTACTACTACTGCTGCTGCTGCTACTGCTGCTTTACTACTACTACTACAAACAACAACTACTACTGCTGCTGCTGCTGCTACTGCTGCTTTACTACTACTACTACAACAACAACTACTACTGCTGCTGCTGCTGCTTTACTACTACCACTACTACAACAACTACTACTACTACTGCTGCTGCTAGTGCTGCTTTTACTACTACTACTACAACAACAACTACTACTGCTGCTGCTGCTGCTTTACTACTACCACTACTACAACAACTACTACTACTGCTGCTGCTGCTTTACTACTACTACTACAACAACAACTACTACTACTGCTGCTGCTGCTTTACTACTACTACTACAACACAACTACTACTGCTGCTGCTGCTGCTGCTTTACTACTACTACTACTACTACTACAACAACTACTACTACTGCTGCTGCTGCTGCTTTACTACTACCACTACTACAACTACTACTACTACTACTGCTGCTGCTGCTGCTGCTTTACTACTACTACTACACAACAACAACTACTATTGCTGCTGCTGCTGCTTTACTACTACATACTGCAACAACTACTACTACTACTGCTGCTGCTGCTTTACTACTACTACTACAACAACTACTACTACTACTACTGCTGCTGCTGCTTTACTACTACTACTACAACAACTACTACTACTACTACTAAATCCTGCTGCCTGCTGCTTTACTACTACTACTACAACAACACTACTACTACTACTACTGCTGCTTTAACTACTACTACACACAACAACAACTACTACTACTACTGCTGCTTTTACTACTACAACTACAACAACTACTACTACTACTGCTGCTGCTGCTGCTTTACTACTACTACTACAACAACTAACTACTACTACTGCTGCTGCTTTACTACTACTACTACACAACAACTATTACTACTACTGCTGCTGCTGCTTTACTACTACTACTGCAACAAACTACTACTACTACTACTACTACTGCTGCTGCTGCTGCTGCTTTACTACTACTACTATTACAACAACTACTACTACTGCTGCTGCTTTTACTACTACTACTACAACAACAACTACTACTACTACTGCTGCTGCTTTACTACTACTACTACTACAACAACTACTACTACTACTGCTGCTGCTTTACTACTACTACTACTACAACAACTACTACTGCTGCTGCTGCTTTACTACTACTACTACAACAACTACTACTACTGCTGCTGCTTTACTTACTACTACTACTACAACAACACTACTACTACTGCTGCTTTACTACTACTACTACAACAACTACTACTGCTGCTGCTGCTTTACTACTACTACTACAACAACTACTACTACTACACTGCTGCTTTACTACTACTACTACAACAACTACTACTACTACTGCTGCTGCTGCTGCTTTACTACTACTACTACACAACACAACTACTACTACTACTGCTGCTTTACTACTACTACTACTACTACAACAACTACTACTACTACTGCTGCTTTACTACTACTACATACAACAACTACTATACTACTGCTGCTTTAACTACTACTACTCACACACAACAACTACTACTACTACTGCTGCTGCTGCTTTACTACTACTACTACTACAACAACTACTACTACTACTGCTGCTGCTGCTGCTGCTGCCTTTACTACTACTACAACAACTACTACTACTACTACTGCTGCTGCTGCTGCTTTACTACTACTACTATAACAACAACTACTACTGCTGCTGCTGCTTTACTACTACTACAACAACTACTACTACTACTGCTGCTGCTGCTTTACTACTACTACTACAACAACTACTACTACTACTACTACTACTACAACAACTACTACTACTACTACTGCTGCTGCTGCTGCTTTACTACTACTACTATAACAACAACTACTACTGCTGCTGCTGCTTTACTACTACTACAACAACTACTACTACTACTGCTGCTGCTGCTTTACTACTACTACTACAACAACTACTACTGCTGCTGCTGCTGCTGCTTTACTACTACTACTACAACAACTACTACTGCTGCTGCTGCTTTACTACTACTACTACAACAACTACTACTACTGCTGCTGCTTTACTACTACTACTACAACAACTACTACTACTACTGCTGCTTTACTACTACTACTACTACAACAACTACTACTACTACTGCTGCTTTACTACTACTACTACAACAACTACTACTACTACTGCTGCTTTACTACTACTACTACAACAACAACTACTACTACTACTGCTGCTGCTGCTTTACTACTACTACTACAACAACTACTACTACTACTGCTGCTGCTGCTGCTGCTTTACTACTACTACTACAACAACTACTACTACTACTGCTGATACTAAGTTGCCATGACTTAACAACTAAAATATGAAACTGTATAAATCAAATGACTTTGCATTGTTTAAATTGTTTAAATAACATATAGCAGACTAGTAGATATGACGTGTGTAAATTAATTTTGATTTAGAAAGCCTTCCATCATCGAAATGCCATTTGGGATTTTGTACGTTGTTAATGTAAAGGAAATAATGCTTAGAAATATTGTTATAAATATTGCAGCACACCGGGCAAACTCTCATTTACATACACACAGCAAGCATGTCTGTTTCTGAAATCAGCAACAACAAAAAAATTCACTTTTTTTTTATCATAGAATGACAGCCAACCACTGCTTAAGACCTTATCTAATCATCATCATCATCAGGTGCCCTGCCGCATGGCGTTGGCGACCATGGACTTACATCCATCTCTATCTCTCGTTGCCCCTAGCATCTCCCCCACCTTCCTCATCCCCAACCACTCTGCAAGTCCGTCCGGCATTCTCTCCCTGGGTCTACCTGGTACTCTCTTCCCCTCCAGCTTTCCTGTTGTGACCATGTGCTCCAAATCCCCCTTCCTCATAAAATGGCCTATAAATGTTGCCTGTCTTTTTCCTAATCTTCCTTATGAGTGATCTACTTGTGTCTGCCTCCATCAAGACTGTCTCGTTTGTTTTCTTTACTGTCCATGGAACTCTCAACATTCTTGTTAGAAACCACATCTCGGCTGCCTCAATCTTGCTCTGGCTTTGCTTGCTGGCTGCCCACGCCTCACATCCGTACAACAGTATGGTTCTATATAACATTCAAAGACTCTCTTTCTGATGTTAATTGATAGGCAATTGTTGGTAAGAATGCTTGTTATCTTCTTGAATGCTGTTTTGGGTTGGCCGATTCTGCCGGCTATTTCCGATGTGCATCTGCCCTCTGATGAAATGACCGTTCCCAGTTATTTGAACTTATTAACCTGTGTCAAGGTTGTGCCATTTGCTGTTATTTTGCATGAGGGGATTTCATGTTTTTTACTGATCACCATGACTTCAGTCTTCCTAATAGTCTTATCTAATAGATAATAAAAATCTTATCACAGAAAAGCATAAGTGAGACTTACAGTCAGTGCACATGACCTACAAACTGAAAGAGGCTGATACACAAACATGACAAGATAGGAAAGATTTCACAGGTCGTGGTCTGGTTGAAGATGAACTTAATTTCCTAGGTAAAAACTGTTCGGTTGTTGTTTTTTCCCCTTAGGTTTGTGTGCTTGTTTCTTTGTTGTGTATGCTTTACCAAGGCCGGTCGGCCGAAAACTTGCACCTGTCTTGTTTTGTGAATTAAACACGATTTCTTGATCTATTTTTATATGTTTCTAGGTGCTTATCTACTGTTTAGTCTATCTATAAAATGAATACTTTTGACATTTTTACTTGATGCATCAAGGCCGATGAAACGCTTGACTTTGCTATGAATGAATGTCAGTCTGCACGTGTGTGAATTAGTCTGTGGTAATATTCACATAGGCATATTTGGCCACGCTTTATATACATGTACCGCGCAGTACATTAATAGCTACCTACAATTAACGCCATTGTAAGTTGTATGCAAACTTGAAAACAAGCACACACACAAACAAACAAACAAACAAACAAACAAACAAACAAACAAACAAACAAACAAACAAACAATTTACAGTAATCCAGTTACCTCTAAGAAGGACAGTCTGAAAGAGAGTGCAAAAAAGTTCTCAGAGGCTGATCCCCATTACCTTCCACACAGACACACGCCACAAAGACTGCAGCGTGACAGGGCAATAATAATCGTGCTAATTCTATGGCAATAAAGATTAACACAGCTGTGCGAAGGAAAAAAATCCTGGTGACGAACAACAAAATGAAACCTTAAGGCCCTGAAACTCACTTGGAGTACTGTACCGAGGCTGGCCTAGAAGAGACAGACGAAGAGAACCTTCGTTGTTGCACTGTGTATGCCAGTGGCATAATGTGCAGTAAGGAAATGGAGGGGAATGGAGTCATGCCTAGAGCAGTAATGAATATTTCATCGTGAGAGAGTCTAACAAACGTGTATCCTTTAGGGAAAGGAGGAAGACAGCCAAGCTGGTAGAGCGACATGACCAGCCTCCCTTTCGACGAAACAAAAGTCCAAACTGCGCAGAAACAACAGCATTCCTTTCTTATATGGTGGCATTTCAATGCAGACAGTACAACCTTTTCTTTCTACTGCTTGATAAAATGTACATTTGTAAATAAGAGTTTGACACAGATGCATAGAAATTCACAATCATAGCATCAGAATGCATATTTCATATTTAAGACCGGCGCAATATTTCGGCCAACTGGCCTTTGTTAAGCGCATACAAAAAAAAACAACAGAGACTAAATGCACAAAATTTCATGAGACACCCCCCCCCCCTACCCCCCCAGGAGATTTACTTGAATTTTCGTTGAGATGACTGCCATGTTCTTCCTACTCAAAGAAACGTCAGGGAAGTCTTCCGCTAAGTGTTGTGCATTTATTCTTTTTTATCTTTTGTATACACTTGACAAGGGCCATTTGGCCGAATTTTTGCACTTGTCTTGTTTAGTAGCATTGAATACGCGTTCTGAATCTATTTTTGTTTATTTCTGGTTCTGATTTGCTTGAACACTTGCAGTCACTTTGATTTGGAGTTAACAAAATGCTTGTTTTTCATTTGTGATTCAATATTTTTCCCCAAAATCAAGATGCCAGAATGACAAACACATTGAAATGGCAAGATTTGACTTTACTGGGAGGCGTGTTTCAGTGACATTCTCTTCGTATGTTTTGATGCATGACCATTTTATTGGCGTTGATAAACATCGACACAAAGCAAAGAGATCCAGTCCTACACGGCATCTGCTTTATCCCACACTATTGGTTCTTCCTCGCGTTTAGCAATGATACTGACACACTGTAGTTATAATTATTGTCATCAAGAAAAATTGCATATCACTGGAGGAAAAGTATGCCACTTCAAAGGACGTCACTTCTTCTGTTATGGGTATTGCTGGTTTAAAACGAATATTTTTTTTAGCTATTCATCATCATCATCATCAAATGCCTTGCCACATGGCGTTGGCGATCATGGCTTTCCATCTGTTTCTATCCTTTGTTGCCGCAAGCACCTCTTCCACCCTCTCTGTCTTCAGCCACTCTGCAAGTCCGTCCAATATTTTCTACCTGGGTCTACCCGGTGCTCTCTTTCCCTCCAGTATTCCTGTTGTGACCGGGTGCTCCAATTCCTCTTTCCTCATAAAATGGCCTATAAATGTTGCCTGTCTTTTCCTAATCTTCCCTATAAATGATCTTGTGTTTGCCTCCATCAAGACTGTCTTGTTTGTTTTCTTCGTTGTCCATGGAACTCTCAACATTCTTTTTAGAAACCACATCTCGGCTGCCTCAATCTTGTTCTGGCTTTGCTTGTTGACTGTCCACGCCTCACAACCGTATAACATTATCGGTACTATATAACATTCAAGAACTCTCTTCCTGATGTTAAATGATAGGCATTTGTTGGTAAGAATACTTTTCATCTTCTTGAATGCTGTTTTGGCTTGGCCGATTCTGCTGGCTATTTCTGATGTGCATCTGCCGTCTGATGAAATGATCGTTCCCAGATATTTAAACTTATCAACCTGTCTCAAGGTTGTTCCATTTGCTGTTATTTTGCATGAGGGGATTTCATGTTTTTTACTGATCACCATGACTTCAGTCTTCTTGCTGTTTAGTTCCAACCGCTTACCTTTGCTTTCTATTTCTAGTATATTCACAAGGTTTTGTAGGTCTCTTTCATTTTCTTTAGCTATTCGCAACAGTAATTTCCTTAAAGCATCCAGCAAGTTGTTCCATCGTACATTAAAGAGATCGGTGCCAAATGAAGTTACACTGGATATAAGATATCAATTGAAATAGGTAGCTGCAGAATGAGCCCCCTCCCATCTTTCCACTTTCCTACTTTCTATTTTGTTTTAAGGAATAATAACACATTAAGCGTTTGCTTTGTAAAACATTGTCAACGATGTTTTGGATCGGTCAAAAGGACGTACGAATGCTTGTTTACGTTGCTGCTGCTGATTATTATTATAATACTAATTGATGACGATGGTGATAATGATGACCATGACGGCGAATATGACGGTAACAACGTTGATGATGATGATGATACCGACAGTGACGATGAGAATGATAATGGTAATAATGCCAACGATGATGATGATGACTGTTTCAGAAGAATGGGCGTCGAGGAAATGGTTGTAGAGCCGAGCCACGGGCGGGAGCCAGTACTGAGTTCTCACGGTTTGAACACGCCACTGTCGGCACGCTGTACATGATCTTTGGTGAGTTGGCCTACTGTTTTGGTGTCTTTCTGTATTAACCCTCATTGCTTTACACACACACACACACACACACACACACACACACACACACACACACACACACACACACACACACGCACGCACGCACACGCACACGTACACGCACACACACACACACACACACACACACACACATACACATACACACACACAACACACACACACACACACACACCACACGTACACACACACACACACACACACACACACACACACACACACACACACAACACACACTTATATTTTTAAAGGGAAAAATTACTTCCTACCGAAATATCCAAGTAGGTGACATCATCAACAATTTTCAGTGTGTTTTGATCTACGAAACGTTAATGGGTGGTTGGTGATTGCCAGTCAGCTTGTTCTTTGTTTTCTGATTCAAAAAGACTTCGTGTTAATCATGTCAGGACTGAAACCTGTGGAGAACGTTCCTTTTCTTTTGCAGCCCCCAAAATCAGGAATTCTTTTTCCCGTGAAAGAAGAGAAATATAATCAACTCCACTCTTCAGATCAGCTCTGAAAAACGCACCTGTTGAAGAAATACTACAGACTCTTACCTTCCTCTGGCCAACCCCACCTTCTTTGCCTTATTTTTTATTTGGCTGTCTCTTGTATGAATATGTTATAATGTGTCTGTCGTGTACATGTGTTGTTGAGAAGGGGGCAAAGTGAGGAGGAATTAGAGTGTAAGATGCGTGTGTATTTGTGCGTCTGTATATGTGTGTGCACACATGTTCGGTTTGTGTGTGTCACGATGTATGTTAGGAGTCTATACATTTAGCTATGTTTGACGGTGATTTGACGTGTATAGCATCTGTCATCGTTGATTGCTGCCAGTGTTATCACAAAATGTAGATATGATAACGCCCGTAAAGTGCACAAGACTGATACTCTGATAGAGGAGTGTGTTGTATAAATGCTTCATTAATATTACTGTTAAAATTTATTGTTAATATTAGTAGTGGTAGTAATCGTAGTAGTAATAGTAATAGTCATTGAAGTAGTAGTAGTAGTAGTAGTAGTAGTAGTAGTAGTAGTAGTAGTAGTATGCCACTGATTGCCAAACCCAATTGTCCAGCACATTCACCAACGCATCTATAAGCTCTCAGAGACTCTTGATGTTATCTGATGAGGCTGTATATCGTCAGCAAAGTCAAGATCAAACAGTTTTGCTCCTTTGTGTCAGTTGATGCTATGGTTTTCCCTTCGTGTCAGTTGATGCTATGGTTTTCCCTTCGTGTCAGTTGATGCTATGATTTTCCCTTCGTGTCAGTTGATGCTATGATTTTCCCTTCGTGTCAGTTGATGCTATGATTTTCCCTTCGTGTCAGCTGATGCTGTGATTTTCCCTTCGTGTCAGCTGATGCTGTGATTTTCTGTTGCTTTCTTGAGAACCCAGTGATAACAATAACGCCTCACAACCCGTATAACATTATCGGTTCTATGTAACATTCAAGAACTCTCTTCCTGATGCAAAATGATAGGCATTTGTGGGTAAGAATGCTTTTCATCTTCTTGAATGCTGTTTTAGCTTGGCCGATTCTGCTGGCTCTTTCTGATGTGCATCTGCCGTCTGGTGAAATGATCGTTCCCAGATATTTAAACTTATCAACCTATCTCAAGGTTGTGCCGTTTGCTGTTATTTTGCATGAGGGGATTTCATATTTTTTATTGATCAGCATGACTTCAGTCTTCTTGTTTAGTTCCAACCGCTTACCTTTGCTTTCTATTTCTAGTATATTCATACGGTTTTGTAGGTCTCTTTCATTTTCTGCAATTAGCACGGTGTCATCTGTGTATCGAATGTTGTTGTGTTGCTGCAACAAAACCAAGACAGTGTAATAAACATACAATCCTTACTATCGACCTCTACGCTACCTTGATGCCTTCAAAGGTGACAGGTAAACCGACATCGTTTTGTATGTTGTTCAGGTATCGGAGGCGTGGCGACCAACTTACTGCTGATTTTGACTCTGCTGAAAGACAGAACCTTGCTTCGAGGATCCATGTCCTGGTTACACATCAGCCTCGCTCTGGCCAACATTGGAGTGGTGGCTCCCTCTCCGTTCCCAGCATCCTCCAGTTTTAGTGGAAAGTAAGTACATCACTACATGTATGTTTGTGAACAAGGTGACTAAGCTGAGCACAGAGCTTTTAAAGAATTTACATGGCAAAGGGAAA
>CM060305.1:173463296-173475796 GCA_030674185.1 Monoplex corrugatus
GTGCATACACACGCACGCTCACAAGCACGCACATGCACACACATGCGCACACGCACACATACACAAACGTACACACATACGCAAACACACGTGCGCACAAGTACGTAGACTCACGCACACAAACACACACACAGGTGCGTTCAAGTTTTGATTTGGATTACTGTTGGACCTGAAAGAACTCACAATATCCTTCTTTTGTTCGTTGTCTACAGAGTCAGGCCACTTCTGGCCCTGAATGTGTCCCAGTTTTTCCTCTCTAGTTCATGCCGGTGACATAATAATAATGATAATGATAATAATAATAATAACAATAATAAAAAAAATAATAATGATAATAATAATAATAATAAATGATGATGATTATGATATTTATAAGGCGCCAACTCTTGGTTCAAGAATCAAACCAATGAGGGCACTCCCATCATTCAACAAAGCAATCACCAACATCGACCAAATTTCCAGGGCACAAAGCACACACAAATTTGGATGGGGAAGACACGAGGGGAGTAGGTGTGTGACCCCTGACCCTTGCCGTCTTTCTTCCTCTGTCTCATACAAACACACACACACACACGCCCGCGCGCACGCACACACACACACACACACACACACACACACACACACACACACACACACACACACACACACACACACACACACACACACACACACACACACACACACAAGATGCTGAGTTAGGGTATATTTAAGCCTGTTCGATGAATGAAACTTGACCCAAGTTGTCAACTTCTCTGTCACACACACACATAGTCTCTCTTTTTTTTTTCCTTTCTTTCTCGTTTTTTTTTAATACTAGGACTACAGTAAAGGCAGAAATCTAATTGGGCCTCAAAGGGAAGGACCTGGGAAATGAACCTATCTCTCGAATATATTCTTTTTGCCATGGCAAGCGGGCGAATGCCTGCTGCTCACGATTTTCAACTGCCGTGGGATCTGCAGTGTGCACAGGCCAGAAAGGCACACGGATCCGATTCGTTTTTCATCCCCTTCTCAAGGAGCTTGGTCAGAGGAGTTGAGCTTAATCATGTTTGTTGTAGCTCCAGTTGATCCTGTTGGAGCACTGGACCTGACACTGCACCATCCTGAAGGGACCTCAGTGGCCGAGCGCCATTCTTGTTTGATGTTATTGACCGATTGACCGTGTGGATATTTGTATTAGCTGCAGGCTGGGTGGTAGAGCCGTGGACTCAAGATACGATGTCTTGAGTTCAATCCCAGCCCACATAATAAAAAAAACAACAACCCTGGTCTGTTTGCTGCCCATTTTAATGCTTCCATCATTCTGGTGGTGTCAGCTTAGTGTTTGGTAGGTCCCTTCTCCCCTTTCCCCGTTTCAAGACCTTGCCAACACATAGGGATTTGTGCAAGCTCAGGAAATCTGTCAGATAATTGCTGGCAGATTTGGGTAGAGCGCATGTGGAGTTGTCCGAGTGCGGCCAATTCTTCTTGAAATAACTCCAATAAATTCCCCAAAAGTAATGTGGTTGGTTAAAAGTACACGCAGGCCTGATACTTCTGACTGTAGCGCTACATACTCGTACAATGTAAAACGACATACACTTTGTATACCTATCATTTTTAAATAAAGAATACTTATGTTTCCAGTGCAGCAGAACCCATCAGCATTTTACTGGGTAACCACCTCACTCAACGTGGCCAACGCCTTCTTCTGGGCCGTCATGCCTATCCTTGGATGGAGCAGGTAAGTGATAGTGTTTGACTGATTACTTTTATGTCAGTAGTGTTACTGCTTGATTTGGTTATTCTATCGATGATAGTGTTTGACTGATTTCTTTTATGACTGTAGTGTTACTGCTTGATTTGGTTATTCTATCAGTGATAGTGTTTGTCTGATTTCTTTTATGACTGTAGTGTTACTGCTTGATTGTGTTATTCTATCAGTGATAGTGTTTGACTGATTTCTTTTTGTCAGTAGTGTTACTGCTTGATTGTGTTATTCTATCGATGGTAGTGTTTGACTGATTTCTTTTTTGACTGTAGTGTTACTGCTTGATTTGGTTATTCTGTGACCTGCTTGTTCTCGTTTCAGTTTTTGTATTACGTTGTTTTGTTTTCGATTGTGAGAGAGCGCGCGCGCGTGGGCTCGCGCGCGCGCGTGTGTGTGTATGTGTGTGTGTGTGTGTGTGTGTGTGTGTGTGTGTGTGTGTGTGTGTGTGTGTGTGTGTGTGTGTGTGTTTGTGTGTGTGTGATGTAGAAGTATGGTTGAAGTGTATGTGCAGGAGTGTGTTTATGTGTAATGGTGATGTAAGTAAATATTTGCGTGTGCGTGTGTGCGCGTGCGCGCGCAGGGGCACCTGCGAGTGCATGTGCATATTATACATATGTCTTTGTAAATGTACTTTATGATTATGATACATACATATGCATCCACGAATGCATGTGCATATTATGTATGTATGTATGTATGTATGTATGTATGTATGTATGCATGTATGTATGTATGTATGTATGTATGTATGTGTGTGTGTGTGTGTAGTCTATGTATGTATGAATGTATGTATGTATGTATGTATGTATGTATATATGTATGTATGTATGTATGTATGAATGTATGTGTGTATGTATGTATGTATGTATGTATGTATGTATATATGTATATATATATCTGTGTGTATGCATATATCTGTCTTTGTAACTGTATTTTATATTACTATATTATGAATATTGTGTGCTATCTTATATCTGTAATCTTATGATGCCGTTGTGTAGGGCGCTAGTACAATCCATTCGTTTTTAGGGGCTGGCAATGTTCACTTGTTTTTTGTTTCCTGGGGCATTGCTTACGGAGGACACATTCCTTTACAATAATTATAACTAAGTTGTTCTATTGACGATCTAACACAAGGATGAACGCTAGGTTGGACTTAAAAGAATTCTCAGCGCCTTGGGCTTATACGTATTCTTAAGGTTTTAAGCCATGATCATTTTGTGTCTTGTCCTTCACATGGAACCATTGGCGTCGCTGCTTATGGAATCTATTCCGATCGCAGAGAAGCTAGTTTGAAAAAAACAACTGGAATTGGCTCAAACTTTTAGCAACACTGACCCAACCTGTTGTGATCCTAGCTGAATGTGTTGGCGATACCCCTACAATCTGCCTTCTGTATAGTTACATGAATGTAATATACAGGGGTGTGTGTGTGTGTGTATGTGTGTGTGTGTGTGTGTGTGTGTGTGTGTGTGTGTGTGCAAAATTAGGTATACTGTAAGTATTACATCATTATCATAATGCTTAATTCCGCTCTCGATTAGAGGAGTGTGTGAATACCGACGGCAAGCAGTTTGAGTATCTGAGGGATTAAGGCTGTGCTTGTTATTACATGTATATGCAATATTCATTTGTTTGTATAATAAATGCAGTGAGTATTGTACGTGTTTTCTTTTTTCATAACTGTATACCTACTTTTGCACCCCCCCCCCCCCTGTATATTTGTTTGCTTATATGTTGTTGTTTATGGCTGCAAACTATTTTTGGTGTCAGTAACTGGTTTCCTCCCCTGATCACCATTTCTAACAATACGAGTTTTTTCCCCTCCATGTATCTGACGGGCATCCTCGAAGTCACTTCTGTCTGTGATACTTACACACACACGCTCATAAGCACATACACCCAAGTTTGTCTCGCGTATACATGCACTCACGTGAGTACACACAAGACTGAACAGATTTCAGTTCGCTGAACAAGACGTTACAGTGCACGGGTGATCTCTTGTGAGCTTATTGTGAACATCATGCGACACAGATACAAACAAACAAACAAACAAACAAACAAACAAACAAACAAACAAACAAACAAAAATAGAGAGAGAAAGAGAGAGAGAGAGAGAGAGAGAGAGGGAGAGAGAGAGAGAGAGAGAGAGAGAGAGAGAGAGAGAGAGAGAGAGAGAGAGAGAGAGAGAGAGAGATGATACACGTTTACATACGCGAGAAAGGTTTATGATTTTTACATTCACGCAGTTTAGAGTTCGTTCAAGAGGTATTCATCGCACTCGGACAATTCCATCTGAGCTCAACCCAAAACCGCCAGTACAGAATTATCTAGCAAAATCCTTGACCCTGCACAAAACCCCCCAGTGCACTAGCAATGTGTTGAAATGGGGAGTGGGGGTGAGGACGTGGGGGAAGAGACCTTTGGAACACTAAGCTTGTTCATCCGAATGATGGAAACATTAAGATGAGCGGCGACTCGGAACAGGCCAGTTGGACCGAATTCGAGATATGAGATGTTGAGTGTGTGTGTTCTATCAGCAACAAATCAGCCCGCACATACACAGTGCATATCATCGACACAATGGCGTATAAGAAACCATGCAAACCACTATTGAGATTATCTTAATATACCATTTGGACATTAATTTAAAGAGAATGGAATTAGATTAACTACTAGCGCATATGCTTATGTCTGTGGGTACCTATGTATGTGTGCATGCGTGCGAGCGTGTTGTGTGTGTGTGTGTGTGTGTGTGTGTACGTGAGAGAGAGAGAGAGAGAGAGAGAGAGAGAGAGAGAGAGAGAGAGAGAGAGAGAGAGAGAACATGTCGTCATGTACAAAAGTAATGTTTTATGGGGAGTGAGGTGGTACAGGTCTCACCACTTTCGCGTCACGTATTCAAGGACGGGTCTCACACCGTCGCAGGAAATTTTTTTGGGTGGGCCCAGCGCGAATTTTGCATGGTAAATCCGTTGTGAAAAAAAACACCAACATACCCAAAGTAAATGAAATAGATGTTTACGTACGTGTGAATGTAAGCTTACGTCTTCGTGCCCGTGCACGTGCTTGTGTTTATACACACACTTGCTTAATAACAGATACGTATTATAACACTTACACATATATCCAACAGGTACAGCATTGACCACACAGGCACAGCCTGCGCCATAGACTGGAAGACAGCAGACGAAGGCTACACGTCCTATATGACCATGCTGTGTTGCTTCTCCTTTGGCGTCCCCTTGCTTATCGCCCTTGTCGCTCTCTACAAGGCTATCCCTGACGCTACCGCGGCCCCACCATCGGCGCCCTCCACGTCTGGTTCTGGGTCTGGGAGCTGTTGTGGACAGGATGGCGCTTCATCTAGTTTCTCTGAGTCCCAGCTGAGATGGGTGAGTAAGTGTGTTTTTGTATGCTTGCGGTTTGTGGTTTGATTTGTGTGTGAGTGTGTGGCAACGGTGTCAAATGATCTGCAGCAAGAAACCCTGGGGAGAACTGGACAGCACAAGGTCCTCAGACAGACGAGCCCTCCTCAAGCAAGTGTTTTGACCTTAAACTGTACACTCTGATGGGGCTGGGCCGCATTTGGGTCACGACTCACGGATATCCATCTGCTCTCCCTATTTTTCTTCTTCCATCTAGGTTCGAACTTGTGCCTCCATGATGGTCAGGCAACTCAAGACCAAGTCACCCATGTGACAGATGTTTTAACCTTTTAACTATCAGACGCCTGCTGTACGTAGGACAACTTTAAGCAAGATGAACTTCAGTTTTGTTTCTCCTCGACCAGATCCAGCTGGAATTTTTTTTAGCTACTTCTGCCGTTTCCTTTAGGGTTCTTGTCCTCTTCTTGTCGGAAATGGAGAATTGTTCATAAGATCATAGACAGCTGTGCCTGTTAAATCCCTTGCTAAAAACTCTATGGTGAGGACTTTTCCCTTACAACCCGGATTTCCCCAAGTTGCTGACTAGAGCGGGCATATTTTTCAGTCTTGAACAAAAGAGCTTCCTCTGCAATATCTCATCATCATCATGTGCCCTGCCGCAAAGCGTTGATGATCATGGCCCTCCACACGAGTCTATCCCCTGTCACTGCAAGTACATCTCCCACCCTCTCCTCTTCAGCCACCCTGCAAGTCCGTCCAGTATTTTCTCCCTGGGTCTACCTTGGTGTTGTCTCTTTTCCTCCAGCTTTCTTGTTGTGACCAGGTGTTCTAATTCCCCTTTCCTCATAACATGCCCTATAAATGTTGCTTGTCTTTTCCTAATCTTCCTTATGAATGATCTTCTTGTGTCTGCCTCCTTCAAGACTGTCTCGTTTGTTTTCTTCGCTGTTCATGGAACTCTCAACATTCTTCTTAGGGACCACATTTCAGTTGCGTCAATTGTGTTCTGACTTTGCTTGTTGATCTGCAATATCCAGGCCGTCTAATGCCGTCAACCCAAGCAATATCCAGGCCGCCTAATGTCGTCAACCCAGGCAATATCTAGGCCGTCTAATGTCGTCAACCCAGGCAATATCCAGGCCGTCTAATGTCGTCAACCCAGGCTGACTGTATCTTTTGACAGACCGTGGACAGAAAAGTGTGTCTGGAGTTCAGTCCGAGTCTGCAACATAAAGGTTGGCTTGTTTGCTACCTGTCTTAACTCTGCAGTGATTCTGGTGCTTTCGTAGGCCCGTTCCCTCCACATGCACACACATGCACACACATGCACACGCATGCACACACATGCACACACATGCACACACACACACACACACACGCACGCACGCACGCACGCACGCACACACACATGCACGCACACACGCACGCACGCACGCACACACACATGCACACACACACACATGCACACACACACATGCACACACACACAGCACACACACACACACACACACACACACACAGCACACACACACACACACACACACACACACACACACACACACACACACACACACACACACACACACACACACACACACACACACGAAAACAAAAACAGACACACGCAATATACTCACGGGCACACTTACATACACAACAGCCTTGAGTGGTCATTTGGGTGTGAGTCTTACGGAGAAGACGGTAAACCAAGGTTCCGAATGCGGCACGCATTTAGCGCACGTAAAATATCGCACAGCATCGCGAAATGTTATTAATTGGCAAAATTCAGTAAAAAAATGCACGTTCACAGGTAAATAAATCTATACAGGAGAAAAAGATTGAAAAGGTGGCACCGTACTCTGGCTACGTTTCAAAGATGCAATGGTGCCCAGAATCTTTAGGGCGCTCTAAGTATGCTAATCTGTAAAAATGTCCTTAAAGGGAGGAAATCGGTTAGCGTAGACTTGCTTACCTTTTGAGTGTACATGCGTAAAAATAGTGCTTTCTAAGTTTGCTTAGGCCCAAAGAAAACCTAGCATATAAGATCGGCTGTGTCATCCTGCCCAGATCTGTTGACACTGTCTGTTAGAGTGGGGATAGATATGGAGCTGATGAGGTCGGCTGTTGATATATTGACATTGATGTGTGTGTATGTCTGTCCTTTGGAAGTTTAGATTTCTTTACTCCAAACCACACGCATAGTATGTGAGTGACAGATTTCCAGGCATTGATATTTCTGTAGTTATTTGAGGGAATAATAGTTGCACTGAAGTCGGAGTTTGGTCCCCTTTTCACAGAAATGGCTTGATATGAATGTATTACATAGTATATATATATACACACACACACACACACATATATATGTATATAGTATGTGTGTGTGTGACAGAGAAAGGGAAAGAAAGAGAGATGGGACTATCTCCACCTCGTTTGCAAGGTGTGTGTGTTTATGTGTGTTTTTGTGCTCCCTTTAAGGACATATATATATATATATATATATATATATATATGTATATCAAAACTGGGGGTGTAACTTGTGCAAGGTAAGTTGATAGCTGATGCTGTTTATGCTCTGGATTCTAGTTTCGATCTCATCGTTGAATCTTCTCCCTGTCTTCTGTGAAAAACCGAGAAATGAAAGGTCCTACATAACCAAGCCTTGCTTATATACAAATGCAGGCAAGTTTGTGACAAGAAACGCATATGGGCTATAAAACGTTGGAGCATTTTGGGTCCATATCATGCGTAACTTTCATGCGTATCCAGACTGAATTTGAAGACAAAATACACCTCTTTGTTTGTTAGATAACTGTTCTAAACACAGTTATAACTATTGCCAAGTTATTCCGCAGTACATGAACTAATATTTCTTCCTGACTAACTTTCCTTCTTGCGGTCGTATTTATTATAAATTTATTCTACAATATTGAAGAAACATTTATGGACGTTCCTCGTTCCTGTAAACTCACATACAACCAGTGTGTGAAAACATTCTGGCGTCAGCAGTCTGCAGACAAGCTGTCCGTCTGATCCGGTTGTTGATGCCTGATTAGAATTCTGTGCTCCATACAGAGAGAGAGAGAGAGAGAGAGAGAGAGAGAGAGAGAGAGAGAGAGAGAGAGAGAGAGAGAGAGAGAGAGAGAGAGAAGAGAGAGAGGACAAACAGACAGACCTCCAGACGGACAGACAGACAGACAGACAGACAGACAGACAGACAGACAGACGGACAGACGGACAGACAGACAGACAGACAGACAGACAGACGGACAGACGGACAGACAGAGAGACAGGCAAACATAGACGGAGAGAAAGAAAACAAAACTTAATGTAACATGTATGGCTTTGTCTGTGAACTTTTTGTAACCGAGAGAGAGAGAAAGAGAGAGAGAGAGAGAGAGAGAGAGAGAGAGAGAGAGAGAGAGAGAGAGAGAGAGAGAGAGAGAGAGAGAATCAATACAGAACCATGTACCTGTCTAGAATCAATGGAAGGAGCCCGATGCGCTTTTCCTGGCGAGTTTCCATGACTAGGCTGGACAGAGAGATCATTGCCTGAGGGCATGAAAAGACCAAGCCAGTGCCTTGCTTCAGGTGTGTGTAAATGTCTGTGTGTTGGTCTGCCCATCTGTTTTTCTATCTATGTGCGTGTCTGTGTGTTACCGATCTATCGATACGTTTCTTTATCTGTCTGTTTTCTGATCAGTTTTCTAGAGTCTCAGTCATTTCTATAGCAATATTGTCTAGTTCTGGGTTTTTCCGCTGTTTCATCCTTTTCATCTCTGCTCTGACTTCATCTTTCAATATTGGTGGTCCTTCAACGTTCTTTTTAGTAATGTTCCTCCCTTCTGTCGTCGTCAAAAAGGTCTTTAGTGTACTCTCCCCGTCTGTTTAATAGTTTGTCTTTTTCCATAATAATCTTATTGTCTTTTGATTTTAATCAACCAGCCAGTGTGCTCGTGGTTTTTGTTTCCCGTGAGCATTGTCTGCTCTGTTTCTGTACATACACGTAGGGTCTGTTTCGTGTCAGTCTTCGATACCTTTGCACTTTGTTTCCAACCAAGCCTACTTGGCTTCATTGCTTTTACTCCTGATTTTCTCGTCTATCTTTTTGTATTCTTCCTCTTTTCCATTTACCTTCCTTTGTTCATTCATCAAACCTAAAAGTTCTTTTGTCATCCAGTTCTTTTTTGCTTTTCTTTCAACTCTAGTGGTTTTTTTCAGAAGCTTTATTCATTCAGTTTTTCAAATTGTCCATTGTTTTGTATTTCCCCAGCGTCCTTCAGAGCAATGGGTTTGTTTTGAATATAAACGTTAAAATTTTCACGAGTTGATTCATTTGTCTTTAACAGTCCAAGATTTAATTTGAAGTTATTTTTGGTTTGCTTTCTTCTCTTTAGTTTCTACGGAAATTTTCGCATTACAGGATTGGGGTCACTTTTGCATCTGCGCCTCGCAATGTTATTGCTATCATTAAAGAATTTCTAAACCTCTTATTTATCAGGATGTAATCAGTTTGATTTCGTGTGCTCTTTCCTGAATTCATCCATGTCCATTTTCTTCTGCTAGGTTGATCAAACCAAGTATTTTCTATCATGAAATCATTTACTTGTGCCCACTCAACAAGTTTGTCTCCCCTTCATTTCGCGAGCCAAGGCCATGAGGTCCGATAATGTCATCTGTTTTTTCCTGTCCCACTTTAGCATTGAAACTTTAATCTTCCATTAGAACTGCAACGTCCTGTGATTTACATTGAGTCTTGGCTGTGTCTAATGCTATGTAAAAGTTGTCAGTTTCTTTCTCAGTGCTTGCGGAGATTGGTGCATATCCCTGGACAGTATTGATAACAGATGCATTACCCAACAATCTAACTTGTAAAACTCGATCTGACATAGCCCAGTATCCGTTGATAGTCTTTGACTTTTCATTGTCCATTATGATGTCCACCCCTCTTTCATGTGTGTCCCCTCCAGAAATATAATGTTATGCTTGCCCAATGTTGTCATGCTCCCTTCCGTCTCATCTTAGTCCTAGTCCTAAAAAAATTGATGTTCAATCTTTCCATTTCTGTCTTGACAGTTTCTAGTTTTCTATTCTGGAGCAGTGTTCACACATTCCATGTTGCAATTCTTATATCTTTTAACTCTTTGACTCCCGCACCCTGTCCACCAACTGCAAAAACTTAACTCTTCGACTTCCTCACGATCACCCTATGCACCAGCTTCCTCTGTGTGTGTATGTGTGTGTGTGTGTGTGTGTGTGTTATCTTGTGTTTGTGTTTATGTGACTGAGTGTGTGTGTGTGTTTGTGACTGAGTGCGTGTGTTTGAATGCACGCGCGCTCATAACCATGTGTATGTGCGGACGTGTATATGTAACTTGGGTAGTAATGACGGTGATCTATCTATCTATCTATCTCTATCTATCTATCTATCTATCTATCTATCTATCTATCTATCTGTCTATCTATCTATCTGTCTATCTATCTATCTATCTATCTATCTATCTGTCTGTCTATCTATCTATCTGTCTATCTATCTATCTATCTATCTATCTGTCTATCTATCTATCTGTCTATCTATCTATCTATCTATCTATCTATCTATCTATCTGTCTATCTATCTATCTATCTATCTATCTGTCTGTCTGTCTGTCTGTCTATCTATCTATCTATCTGTCTATCTATCTATCTATCTATCTATCTATCTATCTATCTATCTATCTATCTATCTATCTGTCTGTCTGTCTGTCTGTCTGTCTGTCTGTCTATCTATCTATCTATCTATCTATCTATCTATCTGTCTATCTATCTGTCTATCTATCTATCTGTCTGTCTGTCTGTCTGTCTGTCTATCTATCTATCTGTCTGTCTGTCTGTCTATCTATCTGTCTGTCTGTCTGTCTGTCTGTCTGTCTGTCTGTCTGTCTATCTATCTATCTATCTATCTATCTATCTATCTGTCTGTCTATCTATCTATCTATCTATCTATCTGTCTGTCTGTCTGTCTGTCTATCTATCTATCTATCTGTCTGTCTGTCTGTCTATCTATCTATCTATCTATATACATACTGGACACGTGTGTGTATTAATATTGTACATCCAATTGCTATGTATTTGTGTGTAATGTGTTTGTGTCTGTGTCTGTGTATTATGTGTTTATGTATGTATGTCTATGTGTGTGTATCTGTGTACATGTATGTGCCTGAGTGTCTCTGTGTGCGTGTTTGTGTTGTATATATATGTGTACATAGATAGACAGATAGACAAACAGAACTGTTGTCTTTTATCTTAACCGGGTTGTTGTTAACGTGGTGTTAGCCCTGATATGGCTCTAGTAGTCGGCTGGGCTATAAGCAATATAAACTTGAACCTAGATAGATAGATAGATAGATATGAGAGAGAGAGAAAGAGAGAGAGAGAGAGAGAGACAGAGAGAGAGAGAGAGAGAGACAGGGAGAGAGACAGAGACAGAGAGAGACAGAGAATTCAGTGAAACTGATTAGCTACCTGATACACACAAAAAAAACATTCTTAGTGCATTTTTTGTTTCTTTGGTTGTTTCTTTTAACAAATGCCAGTTTTTCGATCTTCTATATAAAAAAAGAGAAATTGTTTCATATCAACCAGTGGTATATATGTGTGTGTGTGTGTTTGTGTGTGTGTTTGTATGTGTGTGCGTGCGTGTGTGTGTGTGTGTGTGTGCGGTGTGTGTGTGTGTGTGTGTGCGTGCGTGCGTGTGTGTGTGTATGTGTGTGTGTGTGTGTGTGTGTGTGTGTGTGTGTGTGTGTGTGTGTGACAGAGAAGTGTGAACAAAGTTTTCTCAGGTAATTATGAATGGATCATACCAAATTATGGTAAAAACTTTCCATTAAACCGCGTTCCCACTGTCGGAGTGAAAGTTGTGCGTGAAAGTTCTGAGTGATCGTGGAGCACTCAGGAGTGAAGCGACAAAGGGCCCTTTCACTCCAAAATAGTGGGAATGCATTTGGGTGATCGGTGTGAGTGATCTATTTGGGGAGCTGACCCAAGCATTTCCTGTGGGCCACGCTCGCCTCGCCTCGCCTCAGACTGTGGCTGGCAAGGCTCGCACGCAACCGAAAATTTTCCCGCGGTATGCAAATTGGACACGATGGATGCAGTAGGTGCCACTTGTGTTTAAACATGTTTGAACACAAATCTCGACCACGGAGTGATCTGACCGTGCACAATCACTCAAAGCTGGCTAGGAGTGAAAGGGTCTGGTAGTGGGAATGCTACAGGATTCATCGAGAACTTTGAATTTTTAGGCCCAAAAACACGATCACTCCGTCATTTCGCTCATAGTGGGAAGGGGGTGTTAGTAAAGATTTGCGAAAGCATCATCTTGG
>CM060305.1:173485780-173488280 GCA_030674185.1 Monoplex corrugatus
AATTCCTTGTATACAATCAGTGTTCAGGACGGTTGGATTAAAGGGCTGACAGCTGAATAGGGATTATGGTGCCATTCAGTACAGATCCATACTTTATCTTGGCAGGTACAGTGCAAACATTTGTAATTATCTGCACGCAGTGACGCCTTCAGCGAAGAAAATCCTAACGTTTTTGTAATATAGATGATTGGAATATTGAAAGTATTTTTTTTCTTTTTTCTTTTTTCTCCTTGAGGTACACGTTTCTTTCTCTATTCTAGTCTACAATGCAGAGTTGATACAAAATATATTTTTACCTGTCTTGAAGATTGGGAGGGAATCTTTTGTTGTTGTTTCTCTTGGCCTTTGATCCGATGGACAAGAATAATTATGGTGCATACATAACTTTCTTTCTGTCTTTTTTTCTCTCACTTTTTCTCTCATTGTCTTTATCTGTCCATTACTATGTCTCTGTCTGTCTCTGCATCTCTATCTGTCTCTGTGTATAGTTTTTCTCTTTCTTTATCTGTCTCTGCCCGTCTGTATTTGCCTCTCTCTCTCTCTCTGTCTATCTGTATCTCTGTCTCTCTCTGTGTCTCTCTGTCTGTCTCTGTCTATCTCTCTATCTGTCTGTCTGTCTGTCTCTTGTTTTGCTGCTTTGCATTGATTTATTCCTCTTGATTTCTACAAAGTCTTCTGTTTCGGTAAACTGCTTTGGATATCTGATTTACGGTTTGGCGGTGGTTATACCCCGCTGTTTGTGTAGAGTGCAGCTCTGGCTTCGACTGCTTGCTGGTTGTGTTAAGTTCTCCTGTGTTGTACTTTCCATCTGTTAATGGATCTTTTGGTTCATACTTCTGGGAGTGCAGGTTGGTCCCCCCGTTGGGTTGCCAGGGGCTCTTCCGTATGAATAGTATCCCCACCTTCTGGAAATTCTGTGCTAGAAATTTCCTCTTTTCTGTCACTCTCTTTGTTCCTGCCTTGTTGCTTTGCTTTCTGTCATTTCTACTTGTCATTTTCTGCCTTAATGGTCCATTCACCTGTATTTTTTCGATAAAGTCTTACGTGCTTTTTCTTCGGATTGATAATTGGGTACATTATTAAGTGCATTTTTGGCTCTAAAGAGGTGAGATACGCGGAAGCAATTTTAGGTAATTTATGCCTGTTTATATATATGTTTTGGTGTCCTTATGTATGCTTATATTTGTATTCAGGTGTGTTTTTTAAATCTCCCCTGTGCGATAAATTGGACGGAATGGTCTTACGCCGGGTGCATGTCCTTAGATTATGTGCGCGAATGCATTGATATGTGTACTTAATTTTCTTTTCTTTTTTTTTCCTGTTGAAGTTCTGTGTTTTTGAAGCGGTTATAGCCCTGATATGGCTCTGCGCGGTCGGCTGGGCTTTAAACAATAAAAGAAACAAAAGTCTGTTGATGGATCTTTTGGAACACTAGGAGTGCAGGTTACTGGCCTTGGTGCAGTTTGCTGCTGATGGGTTACCGGTCTTGTTCTTTCACACTCGACAGTAAGCGTACTTGGGATAAACAACCATTCATTTTCTGCTTATCAGCTCGTCAGGGGTGGGGTGGGGTGAGGTGTTGGATTTCCCAGTGCTTAGGCAAACTGTGATACAGATGAATTGAACCGGAGGTCGGGATAGTTCAGTTTCCCGATTCCTGCGGAAGTTGTAAGTGATTAAAAGTCTTGGAGTACGGGGCCATCTCTCAACTGCCAAAGAAAAAAAATGATCGCCTCGAAATGTTTGTGATAAATGATAATGGTGAGTTGCCTTCATAACATGCAATAGTGCAGTTGTTTTCATCTTACCGAAAGAAAAAAAACACAACTAGATCACGTCTGTGCACATGCTCGAGCGCACACACACGCACACGCGCACGCACACACACACACAAACACACGCGCACGCACACACACACACACACACACACACACACACACACACACACACACATACACATACATAAAAAGACGTGAAGAGAAAACAAAAGTCAGTCCAGCGTTTTTTGCCTAATTTCGTTTTTACAATAGGACACAGAGTACATGCACGATACTTCATGCGAACATTAATGATATTTATAAGCCGTTGTCACTTGGGACAAAATCATGGAATATGAAAACCAAGAAAAGAAACCGAACTCTCTCTCTCTCTCTCTACTCTCTCTCTCTCTGTGTCTCTCTCTCTGTCTCTCTCTTTCTCTCTCTCTCTTTCTCTCTCTGTCTCTCTCTCTTTCTCTCTCTCTCTTTCTCTTTCTCTCTCTCTCTCTTTACTCTCTCTGTCTCTCTCTCTCTCTTTCTCTCTCTCTCTTTCTCTCTCTCTGTCTCTCTCTCTTTCTCTTTCTCCGCTGTGTGTGTGTGCGTGTGCGTGTGCGTCTGTGTGTGTGTGTGTGTGTGTGTGCGTGTGTGTGTGTGTGTGTGTGCGTGTGTGTACATATATTTGTTCTATACATGCATGTATGTACATATGTAATTCTCGGCGATTTCTGACATTATTTAAAATC
>CM060305.1:173498280-173505780 GCA_030674185.1 Monoplex corrugatus
GTATACAGTTATGAAAAAAGAAAACACGTACAATTCTCACTGCATTTATTATACAAACAAATGAATATTGCATATACATGTAATAACAAGCACAGCCTTAATCCCTCAGATATTCAAACTGCTTGCCGTCGGTATCACACACTCCTCTAATCGAGAGCGGACACTCATGCACACTCTAGCACAAAGATCTGTATCAGCATCAATTTCTTGACAAGCCTGCAAGATGAACTGAATCATGTCATTAACAGTGCGCAGCTTGCGTGCGAAAACCCTTTCCTTTACATATCCCCAAAAAAGAAGTCCATAGGGGTTAGATCAGGCGAACTAACTTAATGTGCTAATAATTTTAATGAATTAAGCATTATAATAATGATGTGATACTTACTGTATACCTATTTTGCACCCCCCTGTATATATATATAAATATATTTTTCATTTTTAGCTCTTAAGAAAGGTGAACTGCTTCATTGCAATTTGATGTATGTTTTTGTGTGATTATGTCTGTGCTTTTGTATTCACCTTTGGTTTTAATCCCCATGAAGATAAATTCGACGGAATGGCCAACGTCAGAGGAATATCCATAGGTTATTTGCTTAATTGCAGTGGCATGTGCGCTTAATTTCGTTCTTATGTTTTCTTCTTTGCAGGGTCAAGTGTTTAGATGTGCATGTATGTTCAGGATGGTCATAGCCTTGAAATGACTCTGAGCAATCGGCTGGGCTTTACATACTTATGAAATAAGAGGGAAGCAGGGAGAATTTTTATAACATAATCAAAGGACACAACTCTTGAGAACTATCTCCCATGTTGTATAGAACTTCCCAAATCCAACACAGCCTACGCTACGATGGGTGGCGTAGGCTGTGTTGGATTTGGGAAGTTCTATACAACATGGGAGATAGTTCTCAAGAGTTGTGTCCTTTACATACTTATATTAATGTCAGATAGTTCTACATGGTTACATCCAAATATGACAACAATTATCTGCCTGACTTCTTGAGCTGCATAAAACCATCGTGCGTCAAGTCACGAAATGGGACAGAAAATGGTAATAGACATGAAACGAAGTCTAGGAAAAAGAAATAAAGGATTGAAATACGAAGTCATCAGAAAATAGGATTAATAAAGCATTGAAAATACGAAAGTCCGAAGACAGGAAAATAGGTTATAGAGCATGAAGTACGAAAGTCACGAATGGGCAGGAATAGATTAATAAGAGCATTGAAAATACGAAAGTACGAATGGGACAGGAAAATAGGACTAATAAGAGCATTGAAAATACGAAAGTCACGAAATGGGACAGGAAAAGTTAATAAGAGATTGAATAACGAAGTCATCAGGAAAATAGGATTATAAGAGCATTTAAAATACGAAAGTCACGAATGGGAGGAAATAGGATTAATAAGAGCATTGAAAATACGAAATCATGAAATGAGCAGGAATAGGTAAGAGCATTGAAAATACGATGTTGAATATCAGTTAGACAGGCAGTTAAATGGCCGCTTTTATGTTGCAGACTGGTACATGTACACTACTGAACTTGAAATATCACATCTTCACTTCTGAACGCTTCTGAGTCAGCCACTTGGCCAGTACCTTTAGAAGGAGTTAATCATAGTTTAGTCATGTGTTTGATTAAAACTGCAGGTTGAATGAAACTAAGTTCTTTGGAAGGACCATTCACCTTTCATTCCCGCAAACCGCTGTATCGGTTGATGAAACTGATGCTGTCATTCCTGCCAACCGCTTGAATAATAGAGAGATGAGACTTCCTTTCTTATGGCCAACCGATATAGCCGTTGTAGGCTCTGTAAACTAATTGACCCTGACATCTTGTTAATTGGCGTCTCCCATCTGCCTGCCTGGGTAATGGGATCTGATAGGTGTTTTGATAAGAGGCAGGGTGTTTTGACAAGAAATGCTTTATAGTATCCAAAGTGTGGGAGAGTCAGTGCCACTGAGAATTTGGTGTACATTTACTGGGAGTTGAGATTACTCTATACACTTGGCCAAGATGGAGGGAGAAAGATCGGACAGTGACCAGTTATGTGATAATGAATTTTACCAGATGACTTTGATCTTATGGACTTAACAGGACACCAGAGGATACAGCTTGCAAATGTGCTGACAGTCCTTGCAAAGTGTTTAAAACCACAATGGTGTATAAGAAGTGCAGAGTGTGTTCATGTTACAGCATCGCAAGACTGTTTCAAAGTTTGCCACACGCATGTGACGTGTGTGACATGTGACGTAATCTTTTGTGACATTTCACACAGACATATGTGTACTACACTTTGTAAACATAGTGTAGTAATGCGTAAGGATCTGTAGTGATTGGGTGTTGTGACTTCTGAAATATAATATCTACAAAAGGACAGTGGTACCTCATTGTACAGTGTACAGTATAACCCTAAAACACAACAGAGAACTTACATGTTTGAGACGTCAGGACACTGACAATCGTCAAGGTGTAACGTCACATGATCGTGATTCTAAAAATATCTTTTACCATTACTAACATTAATTTGCAGTGCTTAAGTTTCTTTCGTATCCAAATTGACGTAGTCTTCTTCTCAGTTCACGTAGTGTACAGAATCAGAAACAATCTGAGTGAAAGACGGGTGCTGCACAATCACAGACCACCGAACCGAACAGTTCTGCAAGTTGCAAAGAAAATAATCCGAGTCGGCAGGCTGCTGTGGTGTTGCCACCATGACTGACAAAATAAAAAAGTGGGAATCCCTGAATGACGTCAAACAAGATGGCTGCTAGCGTTACTATAAATGTCCGCCAATGGCGTTTAGTTGTCGTTCTCTAGCGATCCGTATGTGTAAGCAGTCATTCTGAATTGGATTTGGCAGTGGACACGAAGTTGTAAGTTTGAAACATTTGTGTCGTACTGTTTGTTTGTTGTTTGTGTCATGACATAATTGACTATCAACTAACAATTAGAAAAAAGAGTGTCACCAATATTGTCACCTGTGTGTCACCCAATGGACAGCGGGACATCCAAACACCATCAGAGACTTTGCCATGTCACTGCTGATGCACCTAGTGATACAGGGTTTTGTATAACTATTCTACACTGCTTCAGTCTCTGTCAGTGACAAAACACCTACCTCACATTTCTTAGCGAATTCTTCCAGAAACTCAGGAATGAAAGGAACGGCTGTTCATAAGAAACATGGGAATGAAGGGTGAAGGTTGTCATCATCATCATCATCATCATCATCATCAGGTGCCCTGCCGCACGGCGTTGGCGATCATGGACTTGCATCTGTCTCTATCTCTCGTTGTTAACGTTGCCCTAGCATCTCCCCCACCCTCCTCGTCCCCAGCCACTCTGCAAATCCGTCCAGCATTTTCTCCCTGGGTCTAACTGGTGCTGTCTTTCCCGCCAGCTTTCCCGTTGTGACCAGGTGCTCCAAATCCCCCTTCCTCATAAAATGACCTATAAATGTTGCCTGTCTTTTCCTAGTCTTCCTTATGAATGATCTACTTGTGTCTGCCTCCATCAAGACTGTCTCGTTTGTTTTCTTTGCTGTCCGTGGAACTCTCAACATTCTTCTTAGAAACCACATCTTGGCTGCCTCAATCTTGTTCTGGCTTTGTTTGTTGACTGTCCACGCCTCGCAACCGTACAAAAGTATTGGTTCTATATAACCTTCAAGAACTCTCTTCCTGATGTTAATTGATAGGCATTTGTTGTCATAGATAGGCAGAACTGAGAGAGAGAGAGAGAGAGAGAGAGAGAGAGAGAGAGAGAGAGAGAGAGAGAGAGAGAGAGCATTTGCAAGATTTTTTTCAGTAATTTCTGGACGGATCTTTACAGATCTGACTCAAAGATGTAGACCATTGAGGGGTCGTGAATGCACAGACTTTGAAATCATTGCGCCAGTCAAGGTCACACGGACGAAAACAAAATAGTGCCTAAAATCAATCCCTTTAACCCTTTGACTCCCGCACTCTGTTCCCCGGCATCCTGCCTTATCAACCATGCTAGCAAAGCAAAAACTTAACCCTTTGATTCCCTCACCCTATCCACCAGCTTCCTGCAGTCAAAGGGTTAAAGGCAGGGTATTGGAACAGTAGTTCAGAAATCTCTTATTACTTGCATTCAGGTTTCACTCTTATGACAGTCTACCATTGTCTTTTCTTTTCGCCAAATTTTATTTCATCTGATTTGTCTTCAAGATCACAGTATGTTGTGGGATTTAATTTTTGTGTGAAAAGGAAAGATAGTTAAAACTGCTTGATCATCTTGTTTCCTGTTTATTGCATTCTTACTTTTATTGTATCTTATTTTAAACTTAATAAACACGTTAAATTGTGATCATGTATTCATTAGGCTAAAGACGGCGCGTGCTTCAGCATTGGATATTGGGGTGAACTATGTGTGCTGACTCCTCTGTTGTAACGATTTTCGATTCGCAGACGAGACACAGTCAATTCTTTCTGTGCGTGTGTTTTTAGGAGATTTTGAGAGACAGGCGGGTGGAGAGATGGGAATAGAGGAGGAACAGTGGGGATGGGATATCTTGAACGGAGAATGAGGCAGACAGAAATACAGAGAGGCAGAGAGGGATGGAATGAATGAGATGATAGGAAGTGAAAGAAAGCGAGCAGCAGGCACAACGGGAAGAGACAGAGACATCAAAGCAAGCACGCGCGCGCGCGCGCGCACACACACACACACACACACACACACACACACACACACACACACACACACACACACACACAACACACATACACACACACACAAAGCGAGAGTTGAAAATATTGTTTTTGCAGTTTTAAGATAGTTTTATTGTTATGTTTTGATTTGATTCCACATATTTTCTTGCTGAAGAAGTGCACCCCTCTTCTCTCATCCTCCTCCTCTCTCTCTCTCTCGCTCTGACTCTGTCTGTCTGTCTTTCTCTGTCTCTCTTTCTCCCTCTCTCTCACTCTCTGTCTCTCTCTCCCCCTCTCTTTCTCCATCTGTCTCCTTCCCTCTTTCTCTCGCTGTCTCCTCTGTCTCTCCTCTGAGTCTCTCTCTTCTTCTCCCTCCTTCTCTCTCTCTGTGCCTCTGTCTGTCTGTTTGTCTTTTTATCTGTCTGTCTGTCTGTCTGTCTCTCTCCCCCCCCCCCCCCCCCCCCCGTCTCTCTCTGTTATTCTTTCTCATGGGTTAAACGAGCCGGCGCATTACAGATAAAGCAAACTACAAATGGTGGATAGTGTGGATGGAGCTTAATATTAACCCTTTGACTCTCGCACCCTGTCCACCAGCATCCTCCATTGTCAACCATACTAGAAAAGCAAAAACGTGACCCTGTGACTCTCTCACCCTATCCACCAGCTTCCTGCAGGAAGCTGGTGGATAAGGTGAGGGAGTCAGAGGGTTAAGTTTTTACGGTTATGTATGTACAGGGTTTGTGGAGCAAGTTAATTAAGTACTCATTTCTCAATTAAAAGTACATCAATTACAAGGGACATCATTACTAAAAGATGAAAATTTAAATCAGAAATACAACGTGAACTGCCAGGCGGGCCACAATTACACAACTCACAGACAAAACAACACGAAACCACCACAAACACCAACCACCACCACACACACACACACAACACAACACACACACACAACACACACACACACACACACACACACATCCACACACACACACACAACACACACACACACACACACACACACACACACACACGACACACACAACACACACACACACACACACACACACACACACACAACACACACAGACACGCACGCGCGCGATCTTGTTCTCTCTCTCTCGCTCTTTTCTCTGTCTCTGTATCTCAGTCTCTTTTCTCTTGTCTCTCTCTGCCTCTCTCTGTCTCTGGCTGTGTGTCTGTCTCTGTCTGTCTATCTGTCTGTCTGTCTGTCTCTCGCTCCGTGATCTTCATGATCTTCTGCAGTGCTTCCACGCACGACAGACACATTTGTTAAGGAGCATAATCGACCTCAGCACCAAACTACTGTTTGAACGAACAGACGATCGCTATTCAAGTGGCTCTCGCCATTTCTATCACTCGTCTTTCACCCAGCTGACACGGGCTGTCTTGCCTCTCGCCAACATATTTATCACACACATTCTTTTTTTTTGGAGGGGGGGGGGGGGGGGGGGGGGGGTTTACTGACATGGTTATCAAACCCGCACGTAAAAGTGAATGTCTGGTATATTTAATAAAACTGATATAACGCGTGCGTGATTTTAAGGGGCGACATTACAATTTCTAGGTACATTCGTAACTGGTTTGCTTAATACTGATAGTCATGATGATAGTAGTAGTAATAGTAATGATAATAAGAGCAACAACAGCAACAGCAGCAACAACGAAAGCAATAAAAAGTACGACACTGTTAATGATGATAATGATAATGTAATAAGAAGGATGATAACATTAATAGTAATAATAATAATAATGATAATATTATTAATATTAATAATAATAATGATAATAATAACAATAACAATAAATATAATAAATTTGATAATGATGATAATAATAATAATCATGACAACAATAATACTAATAATACTAATACCACTACTACTACTACTACTACTAATAACAACAATAAAAAATCAGTCCTATACGGCGCTATTCTCTGAACTCATTTGTACTCATCAGGCATCACACATTGTATAAGACTCAGGGTGTAATACTTATGAAAATACATGTCACACATGTACACACTTGTCAGATACACAAATGAGTATATGCTAACGATACCTAAGATACATAAATGAACGTATACTAACAAGTTAACAAGAAACACCACGAGGGTGCGGATGGGACCCAGAGCACCAATGCCTCGCCACGCTACGGACAATTATCTCCCGAGCTCCCGACGCAACGAGGTAGTCATTTCATCAAGCAAAGTGGGGTGGGGGGGGGGGGGGGCTGTCCATGCGTTTCATGACCCATTCGGGCCCAGTCATCAGTTATCTTGTTTGAATGGCAACCTATGGTTTTTAAACATACACAGCTATATGAAAGTTTACATAATGTCATATGATTGGTAGCGGGTAAAATCAGTGTTTACATTAAAGTTTACCCGATTTCCAGAGATCTTGCCCTATATTTGTGTTAAGTTCGTTTTTTTTTTTTAGGTATCATTGCACTGAGGGAGAAATTCTTCGTGATCATCTTTTTTTTTTTGTTTCCTTTTCTTTTTCTTTGTTGTTGTTGTTGTTGTTGTCCCATTTTCTACGCCATATACATAACCACAGAAGCTGGCACAGTTTTCGCAATGCGATGATGATAATGATAAAGATAATAAGCACGATGCCGTGGAGTTCTATCTAGTATTCAGACAACGTGACAGGGCTGTACTCTACGTTCATATTCATAACATATCCTGGCGTCAACCAGGCCCGAGAGACAGACATCTGCGGCGTTGGTCAGAAGATTTGAGCAACACCAGTAATGACGCATAATTATGTGATGTGGATGAGACTTGACTGTGTGGTC
>CM060305.1:173513280-173525780 GCA_030674185.1 Monoplex corrugatus
TGTTTGTCAACAGCTGTGCCTGACCTTGATGTTGTTATTGTTATAATAGTGTTATCAATGCTGTCATTGTTTGTCAACAGCTGTGCCTGACCTTGATGTTGTTATTGTTATGATAGTGTTATTACTGCTGTCATTGTTTGTCAACAGCTGTGCCTGACCTTGATGTTGTTATTGTTATGATAGTGTTATTAATGCTGTCATTGTTTGTCAACAGCTGTGCCTGACCTTGATGTTGTTATTGTTATGATAGTGTTATCAATGCTGTCATTGTTTGTCAACAGCTCTGCCTGACCTTGATGTTGTTATTGTTATGATAGTGTTATCAATGTTGTCATTGTCAACAGCTCTGCCTGATCTTGATGTTGTTATTGTTATGATAGTGTTATCAATGTTGTCATTGTTTGTCAACATCTCTGCCTGATCTTGATGTTGTTATTGTTATGATAGTGTTATCAGTGCTGTCATTGTTTGTCAACAGCTCTGCCTAACCTTCTTGGTACTGGTGGTGGCCGGGTGGGGTCCCTTCGCTTTGCTCTGTATTTGGGCCATGGTGGGCAACACGGGGAGTGTATCCATGCTGGCAGCTTGCTTACCTCCCTTGGCCTGCAAGATGTCTACCATGCTGTACCCCCTGGCCTACAACGTGGCCAACGCCAGGTTCCGAACCCAATACCTGTCTGTGCTGGGGGCAGCTTCTGACCACACGGCCAGCAAGGCGGAGTAAAACTCGTTTTTGTGTCGGAAATCTGTGACGCACTCCTGTGGGGCATTGCTGCGTAGGTGGCTTGGGCGGGGAAGGGAGACCACACGTGATGGTATTAAGTGCTGGATGAATGAAGGTCTCCCAGAGTAGTCCTCTCCTGTTTGTATACAGTTCTTGTTTACCACTAATACCAGGCATGATGGAGGGATTTCAGACGTCACTGGTGACTGACATCTTTTATGGACAGCATTGTTGAAGTTAAATGTTATGTACTGTGACAGAACGTTGTTGGAGTTAAATGTTGTTGTGTACTGTGACAGAACATTGTCGGAGTTAAAAGTTGTTATGTACTGTGACAGAACATTGTTGGAGTTAAATGTTATGTACTGTGACAGAACATTGTTGGAGTTAAATGTTGTTATGTACTGTGACAGAACATTGTTGGAGTTAAATGTTATGTACTGTGACAGAACATTGTTGGAGTTAAATGTTGTTATGTACTGTGACAGAACATTGTTGGAGTTAAATGTTATGTACTGTGACAGAACATTGTTGGAGTTAAATGTTATGTACTGTGACAGAACATTGTTGGAGTTAAATGTTATGTACTGTGACAGAACATTGTTGGAGTTAAATGTTGTTATGTACTGTGACAGAACATTGTTGGAGTTAAATGTTATGTACTGTGACAGAACATTGTTGGAGTTAAATGTTATGTACTGTGACAGAACATTGTTGGAGTTAAATGTTATGTACTGTGACAGAACATTGTTGGAGTTAAATGTTGTTATGTACTGTGACAGAACACTGTTGGAGTTAAATGTTGTTATGTACTGTGACAGAACATTGTTGGAGTTAAATGTTGTTATGTACTGTGACAGAACATTGTTGGAGTTAAATGTTATGTACTGTGACAGAACATTGTTGGAGTTAAATGTTGTTATGTACTGTGACAGAACATTGTTGGAGTTAAATGTTATGTACTGTGACAGAACATTGTTGGAGTTAAATGTTGTTATGTACTGTGACAGAACATTGTTGGAGTTAAATGTTATGTACTGTGACAGAACATTGTTGGAGTTAAATGTTGTTATGTACTGTGACAGAACATTGTTGGAGTTAAATGTTGTTATGTACTGTGACAGAACATTGTTGGAGTTCAATGTTATGTACTGTGACAGAACATTGTTGGAGTTAAATGTTGTTATGTACTGTGACAGAACATTGTTGGAGTTAAATGTTGTTATGTACTGTGACAGAACATTGTTGGAGTTAAATGTTGTTATGTACTGTGACAGAACATTGTTGGAGTTAAATGTTGTTATGTACTGTGACAGAACATTGTTGGAGTTAAATGTTATGTACTGTGACAGAACATTGTTGGAGTTAAATGTTGTTATGTACTGTGACAGAACATTGTTGGAGTTAAATGTTATGTACTGTGACAGAACACTGTTGGAGTTAAATGTTGTTATGTACTGTGACAGAACATTGTTGGAGTTAAATGTTATGTACTGTGACAGAACATTGTTGGAGTTAAAAGTTGTTATGTACTGTGACATAACACTGTTGGAGTTAAATGTTGTTATGTACTGTGACAGAACATTGTTGGAGTTAAATGTTATGTACTGTGACAGAACACTGTTGAAGTTAAATGTTATGTACTGTGACAGAACATTGTTGGAGTTAAATGTTATGTACTGTGACAGAACATTGTTGGAGTTAAATGTTATGTACTGTGACAGAACATTGTTGGAGTTAAATGTTATGTACTGTGACAGAACACTGTTGGAGTTAAATGTTGTTATGTACTGTGACAGAACACTGTTGGTGTTAAATGTTGTTATGTACTGTGACAGAACACTGTTGAAGTTAAATGTTGTTATGTACTGTGACAGAACATTGTTGGTGTTAAATGTTGTTATGTACTGTGACATAACACTGTTGAAGTTAGATGTTGTTATGTACTGTGACAGAACATTGTTGGAGTTAAATGTTGTTATGTACTGTGACAGAACACTGTTGAAGTTAAATGTTGTTATGTACTGTGACAGAACACTGTTGAAGTTAAATGTTGTTATGTACTGTGACAGAACACTGTTGAAGTTAAATGTTGTTATGTACTGTGACAGAACATTGTTGGAATTAAATGTTATGTACTGTGACAGAACACTGTTGGAGTTAAATGTGATGTACTGTGACAGAACACTGTTGGAGTTAAATGTTGTTATGTACTGTGACAGAACACTGTTGAAGTTTAATGTTATGTACTGTGACAGAACATTGTTGGAGTTAAATGTTATGTACTGTGACAGAACACTGTTGGAGTTAAATGTTATGTACTGTGACAGAACACTGTTGGAGTTAAATGTTGTTATGTACTCTGACAGAACACTGTTGGAGTTAAATGTTGTTATGTACTGTGACAGAACACTGTTGGAGTTAAATATTGTTATGTACTGTGATAGAACACTGTTGGAGTTAAATGTTATGTACTGTGACAGAACACTGTTGGAGTTAAATGTTGTTATGTACTCTGACAGAACATTGTTGGAGTTAAATGTTATGTACTGTGACAGAACACTGTTGGTGTTAAATGTTATGTATTGTGACAGAACACTGTTGGAGTTAAATGTTATGTACTGTGACAGAACACTGTTGGAGTTAAATGTTGTTATGTACTCTGACAGAACACTGTTGGAGTTAAATGTTATGTACTGTGACACAACACTGTTGGAGTTAAATGTTGTTATGTACTGTGACAGAACATTGTTGAAGTTAAATGTTGTTATGTACTGTTACAGAACAATGTTGGAGTTAAATGTTATGTACTGTGACAGAACACGGTTGGAGTTAAATGTTATGTACTGTGACAGAACACTGTTGGTGTTAAATGTTGTTATGTACTGTGACAGAACATTGTTGGAGTTAAATGTTATGTACTGTGACAGAACATATCAGTCGAAAGACTTTAAGTACTCGTTCAGTTGTGGACTGAATCAATGACGTGAAATATGTTTGAAGAAAACACGAACTCTCCTGTTATATACATTCTTCTCTTGGCTTTCATTGTCACTCTACAAAATGACCACCAATCGCTACTGTCTTTTCTTATCACTTCCGTCGGTCATGACCTATGATCTTTCAACTACGCACAAAATGAACGTCACACGCACACACACACACACACACACACACACACACACACACACACACACACACACACACACACACACACACACATCACTAACACACACACACAAGAACACACACACACATACATACTCTCACTCACATACACACACTCACACTCAAACACACGCACACACACACACACACACACACATACATACACTCACTCACACACACACACACACGCACACGCACACGCACACACACACACAACACACTCACAAAATGATAGGGAGGTGGATGGGCTGAGGAGCACAAAATTAATTTCACAAAAAGTGACGGTCCTGCTCATTGCTACATACTTATTACGGTAACGAGTACGACTGCCACTGACAACTGAATAGGTTTGTTTTTTCTCGTGTTTAAGACCAAGCCTACATGACTTGCTGGCTGGAGTCGGGCGGCAGATACTATTCACGGTGAAAATACTTTTAGTTTTTGGCGATGGTGTGAAATACCGAAGTAAAGAGGAAATAATACGGACAGGGGGTAGGGGAGACATAACCGTTGATAAGGTTATTGTAGGGAGTGTCCTTGAGAGCTCGGCGTCAGCACCTGTGGCTGAGATTCCCGTGCATACGTCTCGATTACTTTTTATGCCTGGTCTGCCAACTTTTCTCCCATTCGTAAAATGTTCAGTTGCATGACAGTATATTCCATTATTCGCTCTTGCTTCCTCGTTGTCTCTGTTTGTTTGTAGTCCACTTCCATTTTCGTCACCGTTGTGCAAACGTAATCATACTTTTTTATACTCATTTTACTTGAAAATGTGTTGTCTTTTTTTTTTTTTTTTTGCAATCAGTTCTCTCACTACAGCGTCTTTTAGAAAAATGACCACAATGTTTTGGTGTGTAGCTGTAGTCTTTATATTCAAAATGTCTGGTTTTTTATTTATGCATTGTTCGAACTTAAAATTATTATCATAAATATCAATGTAAATCATTCTTGTTTGAGCTTTTGTAGAAAAAATGACCACAATGTGTTGGTGTGTAGCTGTAGTCTTTATATTCAAAATGTCTGTTTTTTGTTTATGCATTGTTCGAACTTAAAATTATCATAATAAATATCAATATAAATCATTCTTGTTTGAGCTTTTGTATTCTTTGTTCGACAAGTGTCTTGACATTTAGTTTTGAGCTTTTGTATTCTTTGTTCGACAAGTGTCTTGAATTTAGTTTTGAGCTTTTGTATTCTTTGTTCGACAAGTGTCTTGAATTTAGTTTTGAGCTTTTGTATTCTTTGTTCGACAAGTGTCTTGACATTTAGTTTTGAGCTTTTGTATTCTTTGTTCGACAAGTGTCTTGACATTTAGCACTAGCCTTTGTCTTGATTTTTATACTTGAAATAGTGTCCGTGTTTCTACTCGTTGTCCAAAGGCAGAATGCCTCGGCTGTATACATTGTTGTTCGATACACTTTTTGAGATGTAGCCTTCTTCACTGTCTTGATTTTTAAACTTAAAATGGTGTACTGGATGTTGTTTTATTATTTGTTGTTCGATACACTTTTTGAGATGTAGCCTTCTTCACTGTCTTGATTTTTAAACTTAAAATGGTGTACTGGATGTTGTTTTATTATTTGTTGTTCGATACACTTTTTGAGATGTAGCCTTCTTCACTGTCTTGATTTTTAAACTTAAAATGGTGTACTGGATGTTGTTTTATTATTTGTTGTTCGATACACTTTTTGAGATGTAGCCTTCTTCTCTGTCTAGATTTTTAAACTTAAAATGACGTACTTGAGCGAAGATCATCTGCTCTACCGACACAGCCAGAGAAGAAGAGGTGCAGTACATCAAAAAAGTACTCAGTGTGTCAGGATACCAGAAGTGGGCCTGGGACATTCCGGGGGGCAAGAAAACCATACCCCACCCCTCCACTGAACAGCCAACCCCTTCGAGAGGGCACGTCTCCATGCCATAGGTCAGCGGCGTCACTGAGGCTCTCAGCAGGAAGATCAGGAAGTTGGGGGTCAGTGTCCACGCCAAGCCCACCAACACCATCAGAAGCCAGTTAGTCCACCCCAAAGACAAAACAGACAAATTGGACGCATCAGGGGTGTATACAAGATAGACTGCCAGGACTGACCATAGTTATATTGGCGAAACTGAGCGCAACTTGCACAAAAGATTAAAAGAACACAAACGTGAGTCCTCTCCAGTGGGAGAACATCTGACCCACACCCAACACCACTTTGAAAAGGACAATGTGCAAGTTCTCGACAAAGAAGCAAGATGGTTCCAGAGGAGAGTAAAGGAGGCAGTTTACATCGCCGCAAGGAACCCCACCTCAATCGACACAACCTGCCATCGGTGTACTCCTCACTTATTCAGTCGCACTGTCGTGAGTTCGCTCACGGCGGTGCGCACTGAAGCCAGTTCTCAACCCAGCAGTTGCGCTGAAGAGGTCGGCCGGATCGCCGATGAAAGCTACGCAGTAAGTAGCGTTTTTGTAATTGAGAGCCAGGTTCAACCAGGTAGCCATTATGTACTTGATGTTGTTTTATTATTTGTTGATCGATACACTTGTTGAGATGTAGCCTCCTTCTCTGTCTTGATTTTTAAACTTAAAATGGTGTACTGGATGTTGTTTTATTATTTGTTGTTCGATACACTTTTTGAGATGTAGCCTTCTTCTCTGTCTTGATTTTAAACTTAAAATGATGTACTGATGTTGTTTTATTATTTGTTGTTCGATACACTTTTTGAGATGTAGCCTTCTTCTCTGTCTTGATTTTAAACTTAAAATGATGTACTGATGTTGTTTTATTATTTGTTGTTCGATACACTTTTTATGATGTAGCCTTCTTCTCTGTCTTGATTTTTAAACTTAAAATGGTGTACTGGATGTTGTTTTATTATTTGTTGTTCGATACACATTTTGAGATGTAGCCTTCTTCTCTGTCCTTTTTAAAACTTAAAATGATGTGCTTGGTTTTTTTTCGACCTTGCATACATATCTTGAGGATGTAGTAATTTTCATTGTTATTTTTTCCAAAATAATTGTTAGTCTGTTGTCCTTTGTTTTGTTTGTTGTTTTTTTTTGTTTTTTTTTGTCATTGGGTGTTCGATGTAGTACGAGATGAGTAGCATGACTGTCAGTTTTGTTCATTGATTTCAATCAGGATGACGGTAGGTAATAACACAGGTATCGTAGGTCCGTGCTTAACCTTTTGTTAAAAAAAAAAAGAAAAAGTGAGAGTAAGCAGAGCGAGCAGGTAAAAAAATAAATCTGACAAACTAATCAAATCAGTCACTCAACGATTCGATCAATTAGTCAGTCCGGTAATCAATTAGTTGAACCATCAACTGATCGATCAATCAGTTCAATCAATCAATCAATCAATCAATCAACCAATCAATCAGTCAATCAATCAGTCAATCAATCAATCAGTCAATCAATCAATCAATCAATCAATCAATCAATCAGTTCAATCAATCAATCAGTCAATCAATCAGTCAATCAGTCAATCAATCAATCAGTCAATCAATCAATCAATCAATAAATCAATCAATCAGTCAATCAATCAGTCAGTCAGTCAATCAATCAATCAATCAGTCAATCAATCAATCAATCAGTCAATCAATCAGTCAATCAATCAATCAATCAATCAATCAATCAATCAATCAATCAATCAATCAGTCAATCAATCAATCAATCAATCAGTCAATCAATCAATCAGTCAATAAGTATGACACATTATCAGTAAGATGAAACGAGTACATTTTATCTAAATACATAAATAGATAAGTGAAACAATAGATAAAAATAAACACGATTACGTAAGTAAATAAACAGATGAATGAGTAGATATGAAAACAGATAGCTAGATAAATAAACAAATAAATAAGTGAATAAATAAACAAATAGAAATAAGTAATTAAATACATAACTAACTAACTAACTAACTAACTAACTAACTAACTAACTAACTAACTAACTAACTAACTAACCAACCAACTAACTAACTAACTAACTAACTAAATAATGTGTGTATTAGTGTGTGTGTATGTGTGGGTGGGTGGGTGGGTGGTTGTGAGCACGTGCGCGCATGCGTGAGACAGATCATGAGTCAACGGCTCTATCAAAAGAACCACCCACCCACGAAATCCACTGTGAAATTTTAACTGTTAGTGCTTTGGAATATACTGTTCGTTTGTTAAATACCTTCTGTCTGTCTGTCTGTGTATGTCTGTCTGCTTGTCTGTCATTTCTCTCTCTCTCTCTTCCTGTCTCTCTCTCTGTGCCTCTGTCTGTCTCTCTCTCTCAGTCTGTCTGTCTGTCTGTCTCACTCTCCCTCCCCCTCGATCTGTCTGTCTGTCGCTGGGTGTCTGCCTATCTCTGTCTGTCTCTCTGTGTCTGTCTGTCTCTGTCTCTCTGTCAGTCTCTCTGTCTCTGTCCCTCTCTTCTCTCTCTGTGTCTCTGTCTGTCTGTCAGTCTGTCTGTCTGTCTCTCCATCACCACGATCATCATCATCATGAACATTATCGCCACCTGCCTTTTGTCTGGCTCCGTGGGCCAACAAAACATTCTTAACTTCTCACCACGATAAACACAGCTTCAAAACACCTCCACATTTGCTTATTGTAACACAGAAACATAAGACACTAAGTCCTAGTTGTGTTTCCACGAATATTATTAAATGCTGTAAATTTAAATCAATGACAGAAATGCTTAAGTATTTTGTTTTCTATCCGTAAACATGACTTATTTCACGCAAAATTACATGACGACATGGGCATTCCATTTCTTACCCACTGGACGAAGCGGCGGGGAAGTTTTTAGTCCCGTTTTTATTATCCATTGTTTGGTGTCTGTGATCTGTTTGTGACCGTGCGTTCGCGCTTGACAAAGGCTAGTTGGCCGAAAATTTGCGCTTGTTTTGTTTTGTCTCGTTGGATACGCGCTTATATTGGTTTTCTTGTTCTTCTGGTTCATGTTTGCTTGGGCGTGGGCAGTCACACTTGTTTTGGATCCTACAATACAAAGTTGACGTTTGCTAACAGAAGGTGTAAAAGAAATTATTACGTTTCTCTTGAAATTCAGATTTTATTCAAGAGCAATTTACTTTGCATTTCATGTTAGATTCTCCCGCAGAAGCCCACCTTGATTCAGTTGGTGTTGTTTATAGACCTACCTACAGCTAAGGACTATAATGACTACCTGGCTAAACTTGTCTCTCAGTGAAAAGGCTACTTACTGCGTAGCTTTCATCGGCGATCCGGACTACATCAGGGCTTTCACTATGCCACCAACAAAGATAAACAAGACCCTATTACCTATTTAAAGATTATATCAATCGATACCTAAACAAAAATTTAAAATGTTCAGACTTAGTTAAGGGTCCAACTAAAACAGACGTTTGCCTCGTTGAAATTATATCAAATAAAAGAAACGGATTTCTCTTGCGAAAGCGAACATATTTTCCGGAGGAATATGAGGAATTAAAGGCCTCCAGTGAGTTTGCCGTAAAATATTTGTGTTAAGTGTCACGCCACTCCTTCCAGCAATCAATTAACAAAAATGTCTGATACTGAGACCCTAGTCACGAGGCACACACCAAACAGCTTCTCGTTTTTGCTAAACCCGCAAGTGATGTACTCTTGAAAACTCATCATCTAGAACAGACGTGAGCAATAGCCGAGTGGTTAAACCCTTTGACTCCCGCACCCTGTCCATCAACATCCTGCATCGTCAACCATGCCAGCAAAGCAAAAACTTAACCCTTTGATTCCCTCACCCTATCCACCAACAGCGAAAACTTAACCCATCGACTCCCTCACTCTATCCACTAGCTTCCTGAGGAAGCTGGTTGATTGGGTAAAAGAGTCAAAGAAACTGGAAAACAGGGTCAGGTTGTCAAAGGGTTAAGTTTTTTTTCCTTTACTAACATGGCTGACAATGCAGGAAGCTGGTGGAAAGGGTGAGAGAGTCAAAGGGTTAAGTTTTTGCAGATGGTGGACAGGGTGCAGGAGTCAGAGTTAATTAAACATCGAGTCTTGTAATTAGAAAGTCTGGGTTGGAACTGACGTGATTATCGCCTGGTGGATAAAAGGAGAAGATATCTCCGATTACCAAGTCAGTTCAGGTTTTTAGTTTTCAGTTTCTCAGTTAGACACCAAGTCTTGTAATTAGAAAGTCTGGGTTGGAACTGACGTGCTTGTTGCCTGGTGGATAAAATGGGAAGATATCTCCGATTACCAAGTCAGTTCAGGTTTTTAGTTTTCAGTTTCTCACGATCACGTCTCCACGCTCGGAATAAATTCAATATGCGCTGAATCCAATGGCTCCATGTGATGGAGAAGATCCAGAATGATCATGGCATATGTCTTAAGCCTGCACATAAGCCCATATGATGGCCAGGTCCTGAAACGAACATATGCGTAGGTATTTTCTTTGCTTCAACCAGATTGTTTTATACCTGTAACACCCACCTTTTTATTTTTACAATATTTTTCGTTCGATAAGACAATCCTCTGCTCCCCTTTGTACCGCACCAGATCACAACAGATCACTTGTCATACGCCAGCATAGGACCTTACATGCTCGTAGCACACCGACACACAGACACGCACACACACACACACACACACATACACACACACACACACACACACACACACACACACACACACACACACACACACATACATACACACATACACACATACATACACACACACACACAACCCTGAGCAAACCGATGAAGCCTGATCGATCTAATGTTCTGATTGTTTTTTTTCTATTGTTCGTAAATTTTTTGATGTTACCTTAATTTATACAACGCCTTCATGATTTCATAGATTCATCCACCCCATAGACACTTTTTTATATCGTCTAAAAGGACGTATGTGAACAGACATGAAAAAAAAATATAACGAACATATGCCAGGACATGCTGGTGTCTAAAATGGCATCGTGTTTATACGCATGCAGAGCATCACAGAACAGCATAAACGCTCCTATATATCATGTCAATGTTCGTTGGGTTATGGAAACGCCACTCGAAACACTGCAAGCACATCCAACACGAAATATTACTCCTTAATAGCGAGATAAAAAAAAATTTTAAAAAAGGGGGGGAGCAATGCTCATAAAAGCCCACTCATACATTCGAACAGACATTAGCGGTGCAGCCCATGGTGAAAAAATCATCTAGATCTATATAGTCTATGGACTTAACAGCAAAGTTATCTAGATCTATAAAGTCTGGAATTAACAGCAAAGTTATCCAGATCTATATAGTCTGGAATTAACAGAAAAGTTATCTAGATCTATAAAGTCTGGAATTAACAGCAAAGTTATCTAGATTTATATAGTCTATGGACTTAACAGCAAAGTTATCTAGATCTATAAAGTCTGGACTTAACAGCAAAGTTATCTAGATATATATAGTCTATGGAATTAACAGCAAAGTTATCTAGATCTATATAGTCTATGGAATTCTCAGCAAAGTTATCTAGATCTATATAGTCTATGGAATTAACAGCAAAGTTATCTAGATCTATATAGTCTATGGAATTAACAGCAAAGTTATCTAGATCTATATAGTCTATGGACTTAACAGCAAAGTCATCTAGATCTATAGTCTGGGATTAACAGCAAAGTCATCTAGATCTATATAGTCTATGGAATTAACAGCAAAGTCATCTAGATCTATATAGTCTGGAATTAACAACAAAGTTATCTAGATCTATATAGTCTAGAATTAACAACAAAGTTATCTAGATCTATATAGTCTGGAATTAACAGCAAAGTTATCTAGATCTATATAGTCTATGGAATTAACAGCAAAGTTATCTAGATCTATATAGTCTGGAATCAACAGCAAACTTATCTAGATCTATATAGTCTGGAATTAACAGCAAAGTTATCTAGATCTATATAGTCTATGGAATTAACAGCAAAGTTATCTAGATCTATATAGTCTATGGAATTAACAGCAAAGTGATCTAGATTTATGTAGTCTATGGAATTAACAGCAAAGTTATCTAGATTTATGTAGTCTATGGAATTAACAGCAAAGTTATCTAGATCTATATATTCTGGAATTAACAGCAGTTATCTAGATCTATATAGTCTGGGATTAACAGCAAAGTTATCTAGATCTATATAGTCTGGAATTAACAGCAAAGTTATCTTGATCTATATAGTCTATGGAATTAACAGCAAAGTTATCTAGATCTATATAGTATAGAATTACCAGCAAAGTTATCTAGATCTATATAGTCTGGAATTAACAGCAAAGTCATCTAGATCTATACAGTCTGGAATTAACAGCAAAGTCATCTAAATCTATATAGTCTATGGAATTAACAGCAAAGTTATCTAGATCTATATAGTCTATGGAATTCACAACAAAGTTATCTAGATCTATATAGTGTATGGACTTAACAGCAAAGTTATCTAGATCTATATAGTCTATGGAATTAACAGCAAAGTCATCTAGATCTATACAGTCTGGAATTAACAACAAAGTCATCTAAATCTATATAGTCTATGGAATTAACAGCAAAGTTATCTAGATCTATATAGTCTATGGAATTCACAGCAAAGTCATCTAGATCTATATAGTGTATGGACTTAACAGCAAAGTTATCTAGATCT
>CM060305.1:173530780-173533566 GCA_030674185.1 Monoplex corrugatus
CGCATCCCCCAACACACACACAATAACACACACACACACACACTCATGCACGTACAAAAGAATAGAGGGGGTGGGGAGCTAGATACGGGATTTAAACTTCATAGTACATGCATTTTTATATGTCACCTGAAATTTCTCTTTATTCTAGGACGACTTTCCCGTTGTCAATATACCGTATTGTGTAATTTTAGTTCTCAACCTGAATTGAAAAAAAAATAGTCGAAAATGCAGATTTCGACCATGGGATTCTCGTCTGTATTGTGGTTGTCGTAGGGGTAGGGCAAGCAGATATGTATAGGAGATGGGCATTGTCTTGATAATACTGCACCGCCATTTTGTGTAATAGTATAACAACCTTGATATTTTTTTGTTGCAAAAAAGCAGATTTTGACCGTTGATTCTCGTCTGTATTGTGGTTGGCGTTGAGGTAGGGCGTGCTTGAAAGTTGGGGAAGGCAAAGCGACGAGGGATAGCAATAGGCCCCCCTCCCCCTTAAACAGCTGAACGTAAACTAGCGAGGTCTCTATCACCTTTCTCTGCCACATCAGACTTGAAGGTGACGGGACTACCTATTGCCTTGTTATTTAGAGGTAGAACTCCTAGCTTACGGGTTTAAGGTATGACTGCACTGGTAGACTTTGGGTCGAGAGGGGAAAATACTGTGCGTGAGACTTCCTGCTCACCCAGCTTTGAATAGACTCCTGGCCCTATTCAGGGGTATAGAGAAAAGGTAAAGCAGACAGGTAAAGGTGAAGGACATTGTCTTCATAATACTGTATCGCCATTTTGTGTAATAGTAGAAACAGGTGCTTTTTTTCACGAATCCTTGAATATACTCAATGTAATAATACCTTTTATAGAAAAAGGGGAAATTCCTACGATGACTTGACCATTAGAAATTATGTGTGGTTTATGAGAATTGTATGTGCTTTAACCCTTTGGCTCTCGCATCCTATCCACCAACAATTTTTGCTTGCAAGATTGGCTATGCAGGATGTGCTGGTGGACAGGGTGGGGGAGTCAAAGGGTTAATTGTACCAGTGTGGATTTTTGGTAATTAGTTTTAATGAGAAATTTATGTGCTTGAATTGTATCGGTGTGGATATTTTTGGTGACTGTCGTATCACTGTATTGTGATCATCTGATTTAAAGAAAAAGTTTATGTGTTAGATTTGTAGAAGTTTTCTTTCCTTCGTCGTCTTCATAAACAGGTCACATCTTACAGTGCCATATTTCTTCTGGTTCCTGCCGACTGCCTTGGAGGACCGTAGGGGCAGTTGGTGTAAATAGGAAGGTGCCGTTCTTGTCTGATGTAGATGACCGTATTAACCCTTTGACTCCCGCACCCTGTCCACCATCTTCCTGCATTGCCAACCATGCTCGCAAAGCAAAAACTTTAAAAAAAATTAACCCTTTGATTCCCTAATCCTTTCCACCAGGACGCTGGTGCTGGTGGCTAGGATGAGGGAGCCAAAGGGTTAAGTTTTTGCAGTTGGTGGATAGGGTGAGAGAATCAATGGGTTAAGTTTTTTGCAGTTGGGTGGATAGGGTGCGGGCGTCAAAGGGTTAACATTTGTCTGAAATTGTATGGTACAAAAGTTTCATAGAAAGCATAGTATTTTTTTTTAGTTTTGTCTGTGTTAGCGTAATTGTTTGTCAGAAATTGTATGGTTCAATGGTTCCATAGAAAGCACAGTTTTTCCGTTATGTCTGTGTAATTGTAATTGTTGGTTTTCATCAACAATCATGTGTTTTTGTTTGGATAAATGTAATGATTTAAGTTTGCAAGAACTCCTTCTATAGAAAGCAAGCGTTATGCTATATCTGTGTAGATGTGATTGTTTGATTTTATCACAAGTCTGCGTGTTAGGTTTGTGTAAATGTAATAATGACAGATTTTGTAAAACTTCATACATTTCATGTGCGTATGTGTGCTTGCTGGTTTCATAAGGATTCTGTGTGCTTTATTTGCATGAATGTGACTTTTGGTTTTATGAGAAATTTACATGCTTTGCATAAATGTTATGGTTTGTTTGTGGTGTTGTTTGCATTGAAATGTCGTGTATCGTATTTATTCTTCATCATTTCTCACCACGAAAATTTTTTTTTTTTCACAAATAATGTTTGATATTGTTGTGATGTGAATGTTTGTTGTTTTGATGTTATTTCGTTTCAAATTTTGATATATTTTAGATGTGGTTATGTGCAATAAAACAGCTTAACTATGGCATGAGTTATATGAGTGATGTATGTATGTATGTATGTATGTTATGTATGTATGTATGTATGTATGTATGTATGTATGTATGTATGTATGTATGTATGTATGTATGTATGTATATATGTATGTATGTGTGTATGTATGTATGTATGTATGTATGTGTGTATGTATGTATGTATGTATGTATTTATGTATGTATGCATGCATGCACGTATGTAGGTATGTACGTACGTACGTATGTATGTATGTATATATGTATGTATGTATGTATGTATATAGGTATGTACGTATGTATGTATGTGTGTATGTGTGTGTATGTATGTATGTATGTATGTATGTATGCATGTATGTATTTATGTATGTATGTGTGTATGCATGCATGCATGCACGTATGTACGTATATATGTATGTGTATGTATGTATGTGTGTCTGTATGTGTGTATGTAAGTATGTATGTATGCATGTATCTACGTATGTATGCATACGTGCATGTATGTATGTATGTATGTATGTATATGTTTGTATGTATGTATGTATGTATGTATGTATGTATGTATGTATGTAT
>CM060305.1:173538666-173541166 GCA_030674185.1 Monoplex corrugatus
CTCCCTCACCCTATCCACCAGCTTCCAGCAGGAAACTGGTGGATAGGGCGAGGGAGTCAAAGGGTTAAGTTTTATTTTTGCTTCACGAGCATGACTGTCAATGCAGGATGCTGATGGACAGGGTGCGAGAGTCAAAGGGTTAATAGCACTGCCTGCTAAGCCCTCTACTAATGACCGTAAAGTTTTTGCTTTGCCAGCATGAATGACGACGCTGGATGCTAATGGACAGGGTGCGTGTGTCGAGGGATTAATCACCAGATTACAACTTGTATGCACTACCATATGTTGTTACCCAAGGTACATCAATCCTTAGGTGAATGTCCCCTTCATCTGGAGCAGAAAATTACCATCCGTGAGGCGGCGTTATTTGAGAAGAGCTTGTCAACAAAAGCAGAGGCGGAATGATCGGAAAAATAAAGAGCAGAGAAATGAAGTGAACGACACCAAACCACTATCATATCCATCATTTGTCCACAGGAAAAGTATACATGTATGCACATCAACTGGTTGCTTGAAATCGAATGATGATACGCTTATCATGGAAAAAGACAAAATATTAGACAGATGGGGAGAGTACATTAAAGATCTTTTTGAAGATGACAGAAACGAAGAACACATTATAAGAAAGAACTTTGAAGGACCACCATAATGAAAGATGAAGTAGTAGCACTGAAAAAGATGAAACCAGAAAAGCCCCATTACTACAGAGATGATTGAAGCCCTGGAGGAATTAGCATAGAAAAAATAACAGTCACCCTAAATGAAATTTATGACACTGGAAAAATCCCCAAAGGTATGTCAAAATCAATTTTCATTGCACTTCCAAAGAAGACAGGGGCATTAGAATGCGAACTCCACGCACAATCAGTTTGATGAGTCATGTAACAAAAATCCAAGTAAGAATAATCATGATGAGGAAAGGAATACAATCAAAAGAGAAATAGCAGATGAACAGTGTGGACTTGTGGAAGGGAAAGGAACTACTAATGCCATATACATCCTAAGAATTGTCATAGAGAGGTCAATTGAGATGAATAAGGATTTTTATTTACATTTTGTTGATTATACCCAGGCTTTCGATCGGGTAAGACACGAAGACTTGATCAACCAAATAGAAAGACTCAATATTGATGGAAAAGATCTACGAATAATCAGAAATATGTACTGGGAAAAACAGCTGCAATGAGAATACAAAACGATTTAAGCTTTTGCAAAACATCAAAAAGGAATCAGACATGGTTGTGTTTGTCACCAGATCTGTTTTCACTTTACAGCGAAAATATCATGAGAAACCTAGAAGACCCTGGATTAAAGTTGGAGGAAAAATGATAAACAACATTCGATACGCACATAATATAATAATAATAATAATAATAATAATAATAATAATAATAATAATAATAATAATAATAATAATAATAATAATAATGTTTATTTCTATAGCGCATATTCCATATAAAAACATGCTCACCAGCGCTTTACATTTCGCAAGAAAGGCAAAAGGTGATAAAAAATGTTCACAATTACATACACAATAAGATAACAACAAACATTAAAGCTATACAAGTAAGAAGACACATAATAAACCACAGAATATTAAAATTTAAACACTGACTTATGTAATGAAGAAAGATTAACAGATTTTTCATATGAATAAAGAGGCATACTGTGTTTATATATTGCTGCGTGTGTGTGCTTGCGTATGTGTTTGTGTGTGTGTGTGTGTGTGTGTGTGTGTGTGTGTGTGTGTGTGTGTGTGTGTGCGTGGTGTGTGTGTGTGTGTGTGTGTGCGTGTGTGTGTGCGTGCGTGTGCGTTGCTGTGCGCGCGCGCGCGCGCGCGCGTGTGTGTGTGAGTGTGTGCGTGTGCTATGTTTGCATGCGTGTGTGTGTGTTTATGCATGCAATAGTTATACATAAAATTATAATCAATATTTTGAATGAAGATAAAACAGAAAAATTCTAATCCATATACAGGAAAAACATTATAACTTCAGTATTACAGCATTAACACCTTGACAATCAAAATTACCTCACAAATTATAAACTATTCGCATATCATACATCACAATTTACATACAAAGATTTTAAAAAGTTTCTTAAAGTATTTCAGTCTCTTTCCCACTCAATTTCTCCCCTATCCCCTCCTCAGCTGTACACATACAATGATACACACACATGCTCACTCAAGCATACACACACACACACACACACACACACACACACACACACACATACACACACACACACACACACACACACACACACACACATACACACATGCACGCACACGCACACACCTTGCTCTATAGGCCCTCATACAAAATATTGTTATACAGGCAGGAGAGATTAGTCTGATGACAGACTTGCAAACTAAGGCTCTTCAGGTTAGATGAGTTTTAAAGAGGTGGGTTTTCAGGTGCTGTTTGAAGTTGAGAAACACTAGTTTTTCTGAGAGACAGTGTGGTGAGAGAGTTTCCATACATTTGGGCCAAAGAAGAGA
>CM060305.1:173546166-173573666 GCA_030674185.1 Monoplex corrugatus
GAAAGAGAAAGAGAGAGAGAGAGAGAGAGAGAGAGAGAGAGAGAGAGAGACAGAGAAAGAGAGAGAGAGAGATAGAGAGAGAGAGACAGAGAAAGAGAGAGACAGAGAGAGAGAGAAAGAGAGACGAGAGAAAGAGAGAGACAGAGAGAGGAAGAGAGAGACAGAGAAAGAGAAAGAGAGAGAGAGGGAGGAGAGAGAGAGAGAGAGAGAGACAGAGAGACAGAGAGACAGAGACGAGAGAAGAGAGAGAGAGAGGGAGAGAGAGAGAGAGCAGAGAGAGAAAGAGAGAGAAAGAGACAGAGAGAGAGAGACAATGAGAGAGAGAGAGAAAGAGAGAGAGAAAGAGGAAGAGAGAGAGAGAGAGAGAGAAAGAGAGAGAAAGAAAGAGAGAGAAGAGAGAGAGACACAGAGAGAGAGACAGAGAGAGAGAGAGAAAGAGAGAGAGAGAGAAAGAGAGAGAGAGAGAGAAAGAGAGAGACAGAGAGACAAAAGACAGAGAGAGACAGAGAGAGAGATAGAGGGGGGAGGGAGGGGACACAGTCATCCTAGCTGGAGCCCTACGTTTTCTTTTCCTTTTAGAAAGATCATCTTACACAGGGAGATTTCCTTTGTGCTCATCTTTTCTTTTCTTCCTTCTTTTCTTTCTTTTTCTTTTTGTTTGTTTGTTTTGGTCACATTTTCTACGCTACCTTAATGGTCGCACAAGCTGGCACATTTTTTACATTGCGATGATAAAGATGGTGACGATGTGGATGATAATCATGATGCTGTGGAGTTCTATCTAGGATCGGGATTGCATGACAGGGCTGTACTCTACGCTTACTATCATAATGTATCCTGGCATCAACCAGGCCTGAGAGATATAGACACGCTGCAGTGGTGGTCAGAAGATTTGAGCAACACCCTCTGTGAACATCCATGAAGTGGATGAGACTCGACTGTATGGTCCCAGTCTTCCCAATGAACCCATATCACGCTGAACTCTGTGTAGGAGCCGGTTAGAGCCCCAAAATCCCATAGTTAGTTTTGAAGGGACTGATGTGGGGGATTCGAACTTACAACCTATCAGTGTGTATCCGTTGCGCTAAACACTGCACTACGACGACAAGTAGCCATCTCCCCACCTACTAAGGCATGTTTTAATCAAGTGATCGTTTTTCGAGCCATGTGATATATTCGGATGGAGTGGGTTTTTTTTTATCCGTGTGACATGTTTCAATATGGAGTGGGTTTTTTTCCTAGAGCCATGTGACATGTTCAAATGGAGTGGATTTTTTTCCTAGAGCCATGTGACATGTTCAAATGGAGTGGATTTTTTTTCCTAGAGCCATGTGACATGTTCAAATGGAGTGGGATTTTTTTTCCTAGAGCCATGTGACATGTTCGAATGGAGTGGGTTTTTTTCCAGCCATGTGACATGTTCAATGGAGTGGGTTTTTTTCCTAGAAGCCCATGTGACATATTCGAATGGAGTGGGTTTTTTTTCAGCCATGTGACATGTTCAAATGGAGTGGGTTTTTTTCAGCCATGTGACATGTTCAAATGGAGTGGTTTTTTCCAGCCATGTGACATGTTCAAATGGAGTGGGTTTTTTCAGCCATGTGACATGTTCAAATGGAGTGTGTTTTTTTCAGCCATGTGACATGTTCAAATGGAGTGTTTTTTTCCAGCCATGTGACATGTTCAAATGGAGTGTTTTTTTCCAGCCATGTGACATGTTCAAATGGAGTGTTTTTTTCCAGCCATGTGACATGTTCAATGGAGTGTTTTTTTCCAGCCATATGACATGTTCGAATGGAGTGTGTTTTTTCAGCCATGTGACATGTTCAAATGGAGTGTGTTTTTTCTAGAAGCCATTGACATGTTCAAATGGAGTGGTTTTTTTTCCAGCCATGTGACATGTTCAAATGGAGTGTTTATTTTCCAGCCATGTGACATGTTCAAATGGAGTGTGGTTTTTTCCTAGAAGCCCATGTGACATGTTCAAATGGAGTGTTTTTTTCCAGCCATGTGACATGTTCAAATGGAGTGTTTATTTTCCAGCCATGTGACATGTTCGAATGGAGGGGTTTTTTTCCAGCCATGTGACATGTTCAAATGGAGTGGTTTTTTTCCAGCCATGTGACATGTTCAAATGGAGTGGTTTTTTTTCAGCCATGTGACATGTTCAAATGGAGTGGGTTTTTTTTCCAGCCATGTGACATGTTCAAATGGAGTGGGTTTTTTTTCCAGCCATGTGACATGTTCAAACGGAGTGGGTTTTTTTCCAGCCATGTGACATGATCAGATGGAGTGGGCCCACAAGGCAAAGCCCATAGTCACGTTGTTGTCCATGATGACAGTCACGTTGCAAGCCAGGGCCGTCAACGGTAAGTTCGTGACAAGAACAAAAGTCTGAAGTATTGTCCACATCATGCTACAGGCACAAAAAAGGATAAGCCAGCCGTGTTATACCCATTTTGAAAAGAGCTTTTAGTGCTGATGTTAAGAGTGAGCAGCTTAATGAGACAAATCAATATTTCACCGATTCATCAAGACGCAGCAGGCTGAATCGCCACACCCATGTGGAGATGGTCGTTTAGTGTCCAGAAATCACTTTCAATTCCGTGGTAGTAATCAGGATTCCAAGGCTGCTATTTGTTCGCTTGTACATGTATAAACCTTTCACTCCCTCACCCGATCCACCAGCTTTGCAGGAAGGCGGTGGAAGTTTATGGATAGAGTGATGGAGTGAAAGAATTTAATTTAGAGTTGGAATTTCGAGTTTGTTCTAGATGGATTCATCGCACTTGAACAATTCCATATGCGGTCCACCCAGTTTGCCATCTTGTAAAGACTTCAACAAGTCAATCATGAACTCCAAGACAAGTGATACCACCTGCGTTCAAATCACAGGAACCAAGAAAACACGAACCTAAATTCAGAATTCATATGTATTATAACAAAACAAGACAGACCCATATTTCCTACCGACTGGCTATGTCAAACATAAACGTAACACACCATGTAACAAAAGACAAACTACAAACACTAAACACTAAATAAGGGAAAACAGGAACGAGAAAAAACACGAAAATAGAATCAGAACGCGTATTTAATACAACCGACAAAACAGGCGCAAATTTTCGGCCAACTGGTCTTTGTCAAGCGTAAATGTAACAACGACACAAAATGGATCCTCAGGGTATGTACAGACGAATTGAAGAAATTGTTCACAGGAAAAATACATGCACAACTGGTTGCTTAAAATCAAAAGATGGCACGCTTATCATGGAAAAAGACAAGGTATTAGACAGATGGGGAGAGTACATTAAAGACCTTTTTGAGGATGACAGAAACGAAGAACACATTATAAAAAAGAACTTTGAAGGACCACCCATAATGAAAGATGAAGTCAGAGCAGCACTGAAAAAGATGAAACCAGGAAAAGCCCCAGGACCAGACAACATTACTACAGAGATGATTGAAGCCCTGGAGGAATTTGGCATAGAAAAAATAACAGTCATCCTAAATGAAATTTATGACACAGGAAAAATCCCCAAAGATATGCAAAATCAATTTTCATTGCACTTCCAAAGAAGACAGGGCTATAGAATGCGAACTCTATCGCACAATCAGTTTGATGAGTCATGTAACAAAAATCCTGTAAGAATAATCATGATGAGGACAAGGAATAGAATCAAAAGAGAAATAGCAGAAGAACAGTGTGGATTTGAGGAGGGGAAAGGAACTATTAATGCCATATACATCCTAAGAACTATCATAGAGAGGTCAGTTGAGATGAATAAGGATTTGTATTTATGTTTTGTTGACTATACCAAGGCTTTCGATTGGGTACGACATGAAGAATTGATCAACCAACTGGAGAGACTCAATGTCGATGGAAAAGATCTACGAATAATCAGGAATATGTACTGGGAACAAACAGCTGCAATGAGAACAGAAAACAATATAAGCTCTTTTCAAAACATGAAAAGAGGAGTCAGACAGGGTTGTGTTTTGTCACCAGATCTGTTTTCACTATATAGCGAAAACATCATGAGAAACCTAGAAGAAGACCCTGGATTAAAGGTTGGAGGGAAAATGATAAACAACATTCGGTACGCAGATGACACCGTGCTAATTGCAGAAAATGAAAGGGACCTACAAAACCTTGTGAATATACTAGAAACAGAAAGCAAAGGTAAGGGGTTGGAACTAAACAGCAGGAAGACTGAAGTCATGGTAATCAATAAAAACATGAAATCCCCTCATGCAAAATAACAGCAAATGGCACAACCTTGACACAGGTTAATAAGTTCAAATACCTGGGAACGGTCATTTCATCAGACGGCAGATGCACATCGGAAATAGCTGGCAGAATCGGCCAAGCCAGAACAGCATTCAAAAAGATGACAAGCATTCTTACCAACAAATGCCTATCAATTAACATCAGGAAGAGAGTCCTTGAATGTTGTATAGAACCAATACTGTTGTACGGATGTGAGGCGTGGACAGTCAGCAAGCAAAGCCAGAGCAGGATTGAGGCAGCCGAGATGTGGTTTCTCAGAAGAATGTTGAGAGTACCATGGACAGCAAAGAAAACAAACGAGACAGTCTTGATGGAGGCAGACACAAGTCGATCACTGATAAGGAAGATTAGGAAAAGACAGGCAACATTTATAGGCCATTTTATGAGGAAGGGGGATTTGGAACACCTGGTCACAACGGGAAAGCTGGAGGGAAAGAGAGCACCGGGTAGATCCAGGGAGAGAATCCTGGACGGACTTGCAAGGTGGCTGAGGATGAAGAGGGTGGGGGAGATGCTGGGGGCAACGAGAAATAGAGATGGTTGGAATTCCATGGTCGCCAACGCCATGCGGCAAGGGCACCTGATGATGATGATGAAATGTAAGATCACAAACGAACAAACACCAAATACAAAGATTATGCGAAAAAGACTGAAACTTCCCTGCTGCTTCGTCCAGTGGGAGAAAAGTCCTTTAATTCCACTTGACGAAGCAGCAGGGAAGTTTCAGTCTTTTTCTCCTAATTTTTGGACTTTCACGAAACAGCAGTTTTAATCTTTTACTCCTAATTTTATTATTCGGTATTTGTTGATTTTGTGATCTTACATCTACGCCTGGCAAAGGCCAGTTGGCCAAACATTTGAGTCTGTCTTGTCTGGTTGTATTAAATACACGTTCTGAATTTTTCGTGTTTGTTTTTTCTTCTGTCTCCTGTTTGCTTGAAAGGGGGCAGTGACACTTGTGAAGGGAGAACAGCAACATTTCCCTATTTTTTCTTTGTGCTGGAGAAAGTGACTCCTGTCTTACAATTATCCATTATCCTTGACAAGAGCCAACATGAATTAACGCTTTCAGTACACTTGTCCCCTTTCAGTACACTTGTCCCCTTTCAGTACACTTGTCCCCAAAGACTTTTTTGACATGTCAGATCGAAAAGATTTAAACGTGTGAACAATATGTTGGATCGTACCGACAACGCCCAATTGCTGTTGATGTATACGTCAAGCTCAGTCTGTTCTAAAAGGATTCCCAGCAAGAATTTACAGGCTTACCGGCTGTTTAATTAAATCCTGATTCACGGCTTCATTATCTCGTAAAGTTTTAGTGTTATCGATGGCTGACAACTTAAACTTTTTTAGAAACGATTAGAAATTAAGATGTGGCTAGATTGATTAACTCCATCTGTATTGAAACTAATCACAGATCTATGTAGTGTGACATAAATCCGTTCTGATACGGTTAACCCTCTTTCCGTGGGCGGGGTGGAGTTAAAGCAGATGTGCTGTCTTTGACAAGATCACCTTCTCATCTTATCGAGGTAGATGTAGAAGAGTGGCAGAATGGTTCAGACGTTCGCCTGCCAATAACTAAATTTGAGGTTCCAAGGTTCGCTTCCCGTAGCTGCCTCAATTTTTCTCCTCAGTTTGACTGGAAAATCGAACTGAACGTGTAGTCCTTCGGAAGGGGACGAAAAACGAGTAGGACCCGTGTGCCTTCTGGATGCGCACGCTAAAGATCCCACGACTGTTGAAAATCGTGAAGAGCAGGGCATTGTCTGGCTGCCTTGGAGTAAAACGTTGGAGAGATAGGTTGATTTCCCAAGACCCAACCTCTTGAAGACCAATTAGTCTTTTTGCCTTTCTGAAGTCTTCGTGAAAAAAGTGTGAGTATGAATTTGAATCGAGGGAGAGGGGGTAGGCGCCGCCCTCGTGGTGCTAGCCTCGGGAAAAGTTGAGGCCTCTGCCACCTCACTGCCCTACGACCTCAGGATTATGGAACTATCTAGGTAAGGACCTCAGGACTTGGCCAGCTCGTGGGTTTATCTGCAGGCTTAAGACTTATGTCGTGATCATTCTGCATCTTCTCCATCACATAGCACCTGTGACGTTAGTGCATATGGAATTCATTTCGAGCGCGGAGACGTCATCTTGACAAATTGACACTGAAAACACATCTGATCCCATCGGACGGTCCTGGGTTCGATCCACCTAGACGCCTCTGTCTGGCTGGTGAAGGGTGGAGAATGTATCCGATGTCCCTTGTCAATATGTAAGTAAAACATGCAAGGACCTAACCACATCTTCGTCTGTATCTGTATATGCCTGTCTGTATATGTCTGCAGATGATCAACTGTGGTTGTTAAAGATCCTGTACTTCGTCTGTATCTGTATATGCCTGTCTGTATATGCCTGCTGATGATCAACTGTGGTTGTTAAAGATCCTGTACTTTGTCTGTATCTGTATATGCCTGCTGATGATCAACTGTGGCTGTTAAAGATCCTGTACTTTGTCTGTATCTGTATATGCCTGCTGATGATCAACTGTGGCTGTTAAAGATCCTGTACTGTACTTGTTGTCACTGGCTTCTTTACACAAATAGGTGTGGCTGTTAAAGATACTGTACTTGTTGTCACTGGCTTCTTTACACAAATAGGTGTGGCTGTTAAAGATACTGTACTTGTTGTCACTGGCTTCTTTACAGAAATAGGTGTGGCTGTTAAAGATACTGTACTTGTTGTCACTGGCTTCTTTACAGAAATAACTGTGGCTGTTAAAGATACTGTACTGTACTTGTTGTCACTGGCTTCTTTACAGAAATAACTGTGGCTGTTAAAGATCCTGTACTGTACTTGTTGTCACTGGCTTCTTTACAGAAATAGGTGTGGCTGTTAAAGATCCTGTACTGTACTTGTTGTCACTGGCTTCTTTACAGAAATAACTGTGGCTGTTAAAGATCCTGTACTGTACTTGTTGTCACTGGCTTCTTTACAGAAATAGGTGTGGCTGTTAAAGATCCTGTACTGTACTTGTTGTCACTGGCTTCTTTACAGAAATAGGTGTGGCTGTTAAAGATCCTGTACTGTACTTGTTGTCACTGGCTTCTTTACACAAATAGGTGTGGCTGTTAAAGATCCTGTACTGTACTTGTTGTCACTGGCTTCTTTACACAAATAGGTGTGGCTTTTAAAGATCTCGTACTTGTTGTCACTGGCTTTTTACAGAAATAGGTGTGGCTGTTAAAGATCCTGTACTGTACTTGTTGTCACTGGCTCCTTTACACAAATAGGTGTGGCTGTTAAAGATCTCGTACTTGTTGTCACTGGCTTCTTTACAGAAGTATGTGTGGCTGTTAAAGATCCTGTACTGTACTTGTTGTCACTGGCTTCTTTACAGAAATAACTGTGGCTGTTAAAGATCCTGTACTGTGCTTGTTGTCACTGGCTTCTTTACAGAAATAGGTGTGGCTGTTAAAGATCCTGTACTGTGCTTGTTGTCACTGGCTTCTTTACAGAAATAGGTGTGGCTGTTAAAGATCCTGTACTGTACTTGTTGTCACTGGCTTCTTTACAGAAATAGGTGTGGCTGTTAAAGATCTCGTACTTGTTGTCACTGGCTTCTTTACAGAAATAGGTGTGGCTGTTAAAGATCCTGTACTGTACTTGTTGTCACTGGCTTCTTTACACAAATAGGTGTGGCTTTTAAAGATCTCGTACTTTATGTTGGTTGCCAACTGGCCTTTCTTTACAGAAATAAAGTGTGGCTGTTAAAGATCCTGTACTGTACTATGTTTGTCACTGGCTTCTTTACAGAAATAACTGTGGCTGTTAAAGATCCTGTACTATACTTGTTGTCACTGGCTTCTTTACAGAAATAACTGTGGCTGTTAAAGATCCTGTACTGTGCTTGTTGTCACTGGCTTCTTTACAGAAATAGGTGTGGCTGTTAAAGATCCTGTACTGTACTTGTTGTCACTGGCTTCTTTACAGAAATAGTGTGGCTGTTAAAGATCCTGTACTGTACTTGTTGTCACTGGCTTCTTTACACAAATAGGTGTGGCTGTTAAAAGACTGTACTTGTTGTCACTGGCTTCTTTACAGAAATAGGTGTGGCTGTTAAAGATCCTGTACTGTACTTGTTGTCACTGGCTTCTTTACAGAAATAGTGTGGCTGTTAAAGATCCTGTACTGTGCTTGTTGTCACTGGCTTCTTTACAGAAATAGGTGTGGCTGTTAAAGACGAGTACCTGTTACAATGTAACTTGTGTTGTCACTGGCTTCTTTACACAAATAGGTGTGGCTTTTAAAGATCTCGTACTTGTTGTCACTGGCTTCTTTACAGAAATAGGTGTGGCTGTTAAAGATCCTGTAATGTACTTGTTGTCACTGGCTCCTTTACACAAATAGGTGTGGCTGTTAAAGATCCTGTACTGTGTCACGGTCTTCACGTTACCGTGACTACTGGCTTCTTTACACAAATAGGGTGGGCTGTTAAAGATCCTGTACTGTACTTGTTGTCACTGGCTTCTTAAATAGTTGCGTAAAACTAGTATTGTTGTCATGGTCTTACAAAATGCTTAAGTCTCGTACTTGTTGTCACTGGCTTCTTTACAGAAATAGGTGTGGCTGTTAAAGATCCTGTACTGTACTTGTTGTCACGGTTCACTATGGCTTAACTTACTTGCACGTTCTACAGAAATAGGTGTGGCTGTTAAAGATCCTGTACTGTACTTGTGTATGTCTACAATGGGCTTAAAATCTTTACACAAATAGGTGTGGCTTTTAAAGATCTCGTACTGTTGTCACTGGCTTCTTTACAGAAATAGGTGTGGCATGTTAAGATCCGTAATACTTGTTGTCACTGGCTCCCTTACACAAATAGGGTGTGGCTGTTAAGATCCTGTACTGTACTTGTTGTCACTGGCTTCTTTACACAAATAGGTGTGGCTGTTAAAGATCCTGTACGTACTTGTTGTCACTGGCTTCTTTACAGAAATAGGTGTTGCGTTAAAGATCATCGTACTTGTTGTCACTGGCTTCTTACATGAAATAGGTTGTGGCTGTTAAAGATCCTGTACTGTACTTGTTGTCACTGTGCTTTTTACAGAAATAGGTGTGGCTGTTAAGATCCTGTACTGTACTTGTTTGTCACTGGCTTCTTTACAGAAATAGGACCAGTGTGCACCACAAAGGGTGTGCTAGAGTGTGTAGCAACATGTCGTTGTGCAGTGTGAGTAAAAACAACGTGCATGCACACATCCGAGAAAAAGCGGAGCGTTAAAAAAACAAAAAAAAAGAAACAAAACAAAAAAAACCGAAACAAACAAACAAAAACAAATAAACCAAACCAAACCAAACTAAAAAAAATACCAAACGTGTGTGTGTGTGTGTGTGTGTGTGTGTGTGTGTGTGTGTGTGTGTGTGCGTGCGTGTGTGTGTGTATGTGCATGTGCGTGCGTGTGTATGTGTGTGTGTGTGTGTGTGTGTGTGTGTGTGTGTGTGTCGTGCGTGTGTGTGTTTGTTTACTGTCCCACAAGACAAGGCATTCAGTGCATTATAGATTGTTAATTTTTACTATTCATTTCCACTATTTCAACCATAGTCCTCTTTAGGTTAAAACAACGACTATATGGAATTACACTTTTATGTTGTAGAAATACAGTTGCGTTCCTTGCTCTTGGTTATGATATCCACATTTGCCGTGTTTTGTTTGTTTGTTTTTTTGTTTTTTTTTTGCCTGTTTTTATTGCACGATTTTGAGGTTTCTATTTTTGTTGTGTTAAATGTTGTGTTTTGTTTGGTTTGTTCTTTCTTGGTTTTTTGTTTTTTGTTTTTTGTTTTTTTTGCCGACGCCACATTTTGAGGTTGTTATTTTGTGTGTTAATGTTGTGTGTTTGTTCTTCTTAGTTTTTGTATACACTTGATAGATGCCAGCTGGCCAACGTTAGCGCTGTCTTGTTTTTTTATATTAAATAGGCGTTCTAATCCTGTTTCTTACTACTGCTGCATGACGACATGGGCCTTCCATTTCTTACCCACTGGACGAGGCGGCAGGGAAGTTTTTAGTCCCGTTTTTATTATCCATTATTTGGTGTCTGTGATCTGTCTGTGACCGTGCGTTCGCGCTTGACAAAGGCTAGTTGGCCGAAAATTTGCGCTTGTTTTGTTTTGTCTCGTTGGATACGCGCTTACATTGGTTTTCTTGTTCTTCTGGTTTCTGTTTTTGTTTTTTGTCTGATCAGATTAACTGAAATGTAATCCTATTTGGTGCTGATGAAAACATGCACACAAATCCTAAACTTGATTCAATAAATCTTCCAGGAACAGTCATGTTTATAAAAGCAAACTTGAAAAAACAATCTACGAAACACCGTTTCTTTTACAAGATATCTTACCACAAAATATCAGAGAGAAGAACATAATGCAAAGCTGAGGTGGAACTTGCACGCTTTTAGAGAAAAAAGGCTGCCATATTTGTTCCTGGTTTCAGATAAAGTTTGATATGACTCCCTGTTCGCACCTGACACATATACATGCTTTTTCTATGACTTACCCGAATATGTTTATATATTTAGTATGTATATTATTGACAATGACGGTATTTTTGGTACATAGGGAGTTCTTCGGTGTTTATAGAACCTATGATGTTGTACGGATGTGAAGCGCGGACAATCAACACGCAAAGTCAGAACAAAATTGACGCAGATGAAATGTGTTTTTTTTTTAAGAATATAAAGACTTCCCGTGGACAGTAAAGAAAACGAACGAGACGGTCTTGAAAGAGGCAGACACAAGAAGAACATTGATGAAGAAGATTAGGAAAAGACAAGCAACGTTTATAGGACATTTCATGAGGTACGAGAAATCAGAGCACGTAGTCACAACAGGAAAGCTGGAGGGGAAAAAGAGCACGAAGTAGACCCAGGTAGAATATATTGGACAGACTTGCGAAATGAATGAAGACAGACAGGATGGGAGAAATACTTCCAGCGACAAAAGATAGATTCGTATGGAAGGCAATGATCGCCAACGCCATGCGGTAGGGCACATGATGATGATGCTGATGAGACCTTTTCATGATGTGTAAGTCCTGGATGTGTTTTGAACTTTAAATAGTTTATCCAAGTTATTTTGCTTTGCTACTATTGATTCTCTTTTAATCGTGTTAAAAATGAATGAAAACACATTTCAAAACAACGAAATAAAGAAACAAGCTTTACAGCTGTCTTAATGATATTGTAACAATGGTTGTTTTCATAGCTACGCTGGTGTTGTTTTTAAACCGTACGCATTTTTGCAGTTACAACAACATGTGTTGTAATCGATTACTTGTTTACATTCAACATGTTTTTGTATAAAAAGGGAGATTCTGAGAGTGTCTTGACTTTATTGTGTATTTTGTGTTTATTTCACCTAATGATGATTTATTGTGGCAGCAAACAGCAGTTTCCAAAACCACTATGCAGAGGACGACATTCAACAAACACACTCTTTCCAAGTTCTTCATAAAACAAACACCGAAGTTTAACGTTTTCTAGCTTTAACAATGTTTACGAAGGACATGTGATCATAAGCTCTTATTCTGCAGCAAGACATGCTTTTGTTTTGTGAAGAAGATGTTACGCTGCATTGCAGTTTTTTCTTTGTTTTTATTTTTTTCCCATTTCTTCTTCTTGTCCATTTTTGTCTTTGTCTTTGCTGTTGTTGTTCTTCTTTTTTTTTCTTCTTCTTTTTCTTGTTCTTGTTCTTGTTCCTCTTCTTCTTCTTCTCCTTCTTCTTTTTCTTCTTCTTTTTCTTCTTCTCCTCCTTCTTCTTCTCCTTCTTCTCCTCCTTCTTTTTCTTCTTCTCCTTCTTTTTCTCCTTCTTTTTCTTCTTCATGGAGAGTGTATCCCACAATGCAGCGCCACCTTCTTTTTTTTATTTCTGTTCATTAAAAAAAAAGGGAATAGTTTTTGTTGTTGTTGACTAGAGGTGTGAGTGTGTGTCTTTGTCTCTTTCTTTCTGTCTTTCTTTCTTTCTCTTTCTCTGTATGTGTATTTGAGTGTGTGTGTGTGTGTGTGTGTGTGTGTGTGTGTGTGTGTGTGTGTGTGTGTGTGTGTGTGTGTGTGTGTGTGTGTGTGTGTGTGTGCGTGTAAGTGCGTGCACGTGTGAATTGTACATGTTTTTTTTTGTCTGTGATAGAAATGTGCGAACAACATTTCCTCAGTTTGTTATGCTTGGATCTAACCAAATTTAAGCTGGAATTTCGAAAAGAAGAATTTAAAAGGTAAGCTCCTAGGCAAAAGTCACACGGACCAAAGAAATGTTAAAAATCAACATTTTGTGAGGAAAATGTATCAATAGAGTCAGGGTTTGCTGACAATATTGAAAACCTGTATTCATATATTCTGTCTCCATGGTTGTCAAGAAGCAAAGTCAGAACGAGATTTAGGCAGCCGAGATGTGGTTTCTAAGAAGAATGTTAAGAGTTCCATAGACAGCAAAGAAAACAAACGACAGTCTTGAAGGAGGCAGATACAAAACAAACATTGTTGAAGAAGATCAAGAAAAGACAAGCAAAATTAATTTTATGAGGTAAGGGAAATTAGAGCACCTAGTCACAACAGGAAAGCTGGAGGGAAAAGGAGCTCCAGGGAAACCCAGGGAAAAATATTGGACGGGCTTGTGAAGTGAATAAAGACAGAGAAGGTAGGAGACATACTTGCAGCAACAAAGGATAGATTCATTTGGAGGGCCATGATCGCCAACGTCATGCGGCAGGGCACATGATCATGATGATGATGGTTGTCAAAGAGTGGACAGTTTGATATTTTCGTCATTGTTTTATATTGTATCATGTCTGGGTTTCTTGTTCGGATTCTTAATGTATATGCATAATGTGTGTACATGTATGTGTGCGCGTTCTTTACAGTACAGACACAAATTTCATTTTTGTTGTATCCACGACTTTTCCGTCTTTTCTTTATTTTTACAATTTCATCATTGACTTTGCGTTAGATATGATTAGACGGATACGAGATTGTAACATGAAAAATGTTTATGTCATATTTTACACAGCAGAGATAGATTTTATAAAATCTGGAGTCAGCCTGGCGAATGTCGAAGTTTTGATGACTTTGGCATAATTCCAAGTATGTTGAAATATACTTAGATTTATGATTCAAATGTAATAATATTTGGTTCATATGGTCGAATTATCATTTGCATTAAGACTGTAAGATTTCACTCGTATTTTTGTGGTCTTTAGTAATGTTTTCGCATTTCTTTCTTTCTAAATAAGTAACTGCAAATACTGATAGTGTTGCTGTTGTTTTCTTCTTCTTGTTGTTGTTAGTGTTGTTATTTCAAAGAAAATGGCGATTGTTAACATTGTTCGACCATCTTGTTTTCTTTTTCTTTCTCTCTCTCTCTCTCTCTCTGTCGGTCTCTCTGTCTGTCTCTCTCTCTCTGTCTGTCTCTCTCTGTCTCTCTGTCTGTCTCTCTCTCTCTCTATTTCTTTCTTCCTTTCTTTCTTTCTCTCTCTTTCTTTCCTGGTCAGGTCGGATAGATGTATCCGCTACTGGTAACCTGGAACCTTGTACTACCTGTCACAGGGTCGAATTGCTGGCGACTAAACCAGCACCCCCACCAGTCCTCTCAGGAGGATGGTGAGGAGGGTGGCTAGAAACCCTGGTGGAAATACATTAGATTCATCAAAGGGCGCCAGCTCTGAAGAGCTACCCGCGGCCATCTAGCTAAGGGAGTAAACCCTGACAGTAAATCCGGTGTGGGGCCCCTAAGGCGGTTGGATGGCAAACTTTGTCACTTTCCGGCAGCTCCTGCGGCCGCGTTGGCACCAAAACGTAACAGCCCTGCTGTTCCTTTGGATCTGTCAGCGAGGTGGAGAGGGGGGACAAGTTGCATGGGCAACAGCCTGTCTTCCATATTACACTGCCCAGGCTTACATCCGTCCATTCATCCACAAACACTCTGCACCTACGACCTGGAGAGGACACTCCAGCCTCGCTACTAACACTAGTGTCGGCAGAACACGGGAAGCAACAGATACCGGTGATAAGTCATTGCTCAACTGGCGTAGAGCTGACGTCAGGGGTTGCTTTTGACAGTGGGAGAGACCTTCGTGTCTTACTGGACAGCTACCACCCGCCTAAGCTGGGCAGCCCCCAGCCAATCAGGAGCTGTCCCGCCACGACCTGCCTTCTTCATTGGGTGCATGAAGATTAGGAGAAAATCTGATAAGCAGGTCGTTAACTACCGCACCAGGCAAAAAGAAAAATTCAAATTCAATAAAAAGGACCAGGAAAAGGATCAGTAGTGAAACTGGGCTGCTGGAATGTCCGAACAATGATGCCTGGGCTCTCCCAAGATCTGCAAGACATCAGCGACGCCAGAAAGACCGCCGTCATAAACAGCGAGCTAAAGAGGCTCAATGTGGACATTACCACTCTGCAGGAAACACGGCTGGCTGACTCAGGAACACTAAAGGAAAGGGACTATACCTTCTTCTGGCAAGGAAAGAGTTCTGATGCCCCAAGAGAGTACGGAGTAGGCTTTGCATAAGGAACAGCCTGCTGAACATGATTGAACCAGGCAGCAGCAGTTCAGAGCAACTCTTGACTCTCCGCCTCAACACCACCGAAGGCTATGTCACTCTCATTAGCGTTTATGCCCCAACTCTGTCCGCCTCTCCAGACGCCAAGGATGAGTTCTACGAAAATCTTGCATCAACCATAAGGAACATCCCCAGGACAGAACAACTTGTTCTCCTGGGCGACTTCAACGCCAGAGTGGGTGCAGACAATGACTCATGGCCCTCCTGCCTCGGTTCCTTTGGAGTGGGGAAAATGAATGTGAATGGACAGCGACTGCTTGAGTTTTGCGCTTGCCATGAACTGTGCATCGCCAACTCCTTCTTCAAGACGAAGCCTCAACACAAAGTCTCCTGGAGGCACCCGCGCTCAAAACATTGGCACCAACTGGATTTGATCCTAGTAAGACGTGCCGCTATCAAAAACGTTCTCCACACTCGCTCTTATCACAGCGCAGACTGCAACACAGATCACTCTCTGGTATGTTGCAAGATCAAAGAAGTTCCACTGCTCAAAGAAACAAGGGAACCCTCGCATTGACGTCAGCAAGATGTCTCAGCCACATCTTGTAGAACAGTTCGCAGAGGCCTTTCAGAGAGAATACGATGCATTGCAGCCCAGAGACTCTGCCACTGAGAGATGGGAAACGCTACGAGACACCATGCACCGCATTGATATGGCCACCTTTGGGAAGAAAACTGTAAAGTCCCACGACTGGTTTGAGGCCAAATCAGCAGAGATGACTCCCACTGAGATGACTCCCAACACAGAGCAAGATCGCCCCCCTCAAATCCTCCACTGGGGAAGTAATCAGCGATCCTAGCCAACAGATGGAAAGATGGGTGGAACACTACTCCGACCTCTACTCCACACAGAACACGGTGTCCCCCTCAGCCCTCGATGCCATCAAGTGCATGCCGGTCATGGAAGAACTTAACGCAGAGCCAACTGTGGACGAACTCAGCAAGGCCATTGATAGCCTGGCGTCAGGCAAGGCACCTGGCAACGACGGAATTCCCCCAGACCTCATCAAGCACTGCAAGACGTCTCTTATGCACCCTTTGCACGCAGTTCTCTGTCAGTGTTGGAATGAGGGAGCTGTTCCACAGGACATGAGGGACGTCAAGATCGTCACCCTGTACAAAAACAAGAGCGAAAGGAGCTACTGCAACAACTACAGAAGTATCTCGCTCCTCAGCATTGTTGGCAAAGTCTACGCTCGGGTCCTCCTAATCCGCCTGCAGAAACTGGCTAAACGCGTCTACCCGGAATCACAGTGTGGTTTTCGAGCAGAGAGATCCACGGTAGACATGGTCTTTTCCCTTCGCCAAATCCAGGAGAAGTGCAGAGAGCAGCGGATGCCCCTGTATGTGGCATTCATTGACCTCACCAAGGCCTTTGACCTAGTCAGCAGAGATGGCCTTTTCAGGGCTCTCCGAAAAATCGGCTGCCCCCCCAAACTCATCATCATCATCATCAGGTGCCCTTGCCGCATGGCGTTGGCGACCATGGACTTCCAACCATCTCTATCTCTCGTTGCCCCCAGCATCTCCCCCACCCTCTTCATCCCCAGCCATTCTGCAAGTCCGTCCAGCATTCTCTCCCTGGGTCTACCTGGTGCTCTCTTTCCCTCCAGCTTTCCCGTTGTGACCAGGTGCTCCAAATCCCCCTTCCTCATAAAATGGCCTATAAATGTTGCTTGTCTTTTCCTAATCTTCCTTATGAGTGATCTATTTGTATCTGCCTCCATCAAGACTGTCTCGTTTGTTTTCTTTGCTGTCCATGGAACTCTCAACATTCTTCTCAGAAACCACATCTCGGCTGCCTCGATCCTGCTCTGGCTTTGCTTGCTAACTGTCCACGCCTCGCATCCGTACAACAGTATTGGTTCTATATAACATTCAAGGACTCTCTTTCTGATATTAATTGATAGGCAAACTGCACAGCTTAATTGAGTCCTTCCACTCCAACATGAAAGGGACGGTGCAGTTCAACGGAAATCTCTCCAAGCCCTTCGACGTACGCAGCGGTGTGAAACAAGGCTGCGTCCTGGCCCCAACCCTCTTTGGAATCTTCTTCGTTCTCCTCCTGAGGCATGCGTTCAGCACAACGCAAGAAGGGATTCACCTGCGGACAAGATCAGACGGCAGGCTCTTCAACCTCGCCCGCCTCAGAGCAAGGACAAAGGTCCGTGAAGCCCTCATCAGAGACATGCTATTTGCCGACGATGCCGCAGTTGTGACCCATACTCAGCAGGACTTGCAGTCACTAATGGACCGCTTCTCCCAGGCCTGCAAAGATTTTGGTCTGACCATCAGTCTTAAGAAGACAAACGTCCTGGGCCAAGACACGCCATCTCCACCAGCCATCACCATTGATGACTATGAGCTTGGGTCCACCATCACCGATAACCTCTCCCTTGACACAGAGATCGACAAGAGGATCGGGAAGGCAGCCACAACACTAGCCCGCCTCACACAAAGGGTGTGGACAAATCCCAAGCTGACCACGAAGACAAAGATGGCTGTATACAACGCCTGTGTCCTCAGCACCTTGCTGTATGGCAGCGAGGCGTGGACCACGCATGCTCATCAGGAGAAAAGGCTCAATACCTTCCACCTGAGAAGCCTACGGCGCATACTCGGCATTTCCTGGCAAGACAAGGTGACCAACACCGAAGTCCTGACCCGCGCTGGCCTCCCAACCATGCATACCATGCTGAGACAGCGTCGGCTGCGCTGGTTGGGCCACGTTCGCCGCATGGAAGATGGTCGCATTCCAAAAGACATCCTCTATGATGAGCTTGCCACAGGGCAGAGAAACATTGGCCGCCCACAGCTGAGATACAAAGACGTTTGCAAACGTGACATGAAGGCGCTTGAGATCAACACTGAGTCCTGGGAGGACCTCGGAGACGACCGCAACAGCTGAAGAACCCACTCTCAAGAAACAGCTGCGGATTGATGAGGACAAACTGTCAGCTGCTACATCAGAAAAGCGAGTTCGCAGAAAAGGGATGACAGCCAACAGGCCAGCATCGGCATACACATGCGACCGCTGCGACAGAGACTGCCTCTCTCGCATTGGTCTCTATAGTCACAGGCGACGCTGCTTGGACCAAGCAGACAGCCCATCTAGACATTAGAACGGATGTACTTTGTCCATGGTCAGCCATGACCGAGGGAGGCCTACTACTCTTTCTTTCTCTCTCTCTTTTTATTTCTTTCTCTCTCTTTCTCTGTAGCTCAGTTGGTTTGAGCGTCGGATTCACATGCTAATGGTTGTGGGTTCGAATCCCGGGGTGCGCTACATTAAATCTGGCCTTCTCACTGTCCCATCTTAGCATCATTGTTGTTCTGGTGGTGTCAGTATAGGATTAGATAAGTCCCCCATTGCCCCCATTTTCCTGGGATGGTTATCCCCGTCGGCCATATCACCTGAGGTGGGTGCTGACGTAAAACTGAATCAAATCAAAATCAATCTTTCTTTCTTTCTCTTTCTTTCTTCCTTTCTTCCTTCCTTTCTTTCTTCATGCGTGCCACACACGAGACCTTGACTGATCGTTTTACCCAAGAAACACTTGCACCTGGAAAACCACTCAAGGTTTTGTGGAGAAGACGACGTGGACGGCAAAGAAATTTGCTGGAGGGGATGCTGAAGCTGAGACCTTTAGAACCTCTTGATGGTTGCTTTCAGTTACACATTAGGCCACCACTCATTTTATACAGGAATAGTATATCATCTGGTTTTATGTCAATTCTTCGTATTCGTAGTGTATGTGTATTTCAGCTCAGCTGAACATGATGTCCCTGAAGCTGAATATATATTGTTTTTTTCTATCGAGTTCTGTACTTTTATTTTTCGTGTTTTGGTTCACGCTTGGCAAAGGACAGTTGTCTTGTCTTGTCTTATGTTGTCTTGTGTCTTGTTATATCAAGTACGCGTTCTGATTCAGTTTTCTATATTTCTGATTTTTAACATTTCGTAAGTTCTTTTTCCCTTCATGAAGCCCTTTTAAAATGCAGAAGGAATGAATACCTCTCTGTCTCTGTCTGTCTGTCTGTCTGTACGTCTGTCTGTTTATCTGTTTGTCTGTCTGTCTGTCTCTCTTTCTCTCCTTTTATCTCTGTCACACAGACGACAGATGGACACAGAAATAGTGAAAAATACAGATACACAGATAAACACACACTCACTCACACACACACACACACACACACACACACGCACAAACACACACACGCACAAACACACACACACACTCACTCACTCACTCTCACACACACACACACACTCACTCACACACACACACACACACACACACACACACACACACACACACACACACACACACACACGTTTATTACATACAATAAACTTCAGCTTAATGACGACAAGACAGAAGTTATCCTCATTGGCACCCGTCAGAAACTTTCTCAGCTGCCTCCTCTTTCTCTCCCATTATGTAACACATTAGTCCCAATCTCTGATTCAGCTAAAAACCTTGGTGTCTGCATTGACTCTACCCTCTCCATGAACAACTTTGTTTCTCAAACTGCCAGATCTTGCTACTATCACCTCCATCGTATAAGCCTGATCAAGAAGTATCTCTCTGTCGAAACAACTGCAAAACTCGTTCTCTCCTTCATAATGTCTCGCATTGACTATTGCAATTCACTTCTGTCTGGTCTTCCTGCCTCCACCATTCACATCCTACAGCGCATTCAAAACAATGCTGCACGCCTTGTACTCAAAAAGAAAAAAGCTGACCACAAATCTCCTCTCCTGGCACAACTTCACTGGCTCCCTGTATCAAAGCGCATACAGTACAAACTAGACACCATGTGCTACAAAAGCCTCAATAACGCAGCCCCCGATTACCTGTCAAGCCTACTTGAGATCTATCTTCCCTCACATACCCTCCGCTCTGCGTCCGATCCTCTGATATTTCGCTTTCCACGCACTAAGCTCAATACCTATGGTCCACGAGCCTTCTCTGTTTCTGGTCCACTCTCCTGGAACAAACTTCCTTTCTCAGTCTGTCAGCAATCTACTTTTGTCTCCTTCAAGTCCGCTCTCAAAAGTCACCTTTTCTCCTCTGCATAAAATCCTGACCTCACTCAATCCCCTCTGCAGCCTGTCTCCACTCGGAGGGGAATCATATTGTAAATATATTATTGTATATAATATGCACTCTATAATTTTCCATTGCTTTTATTCTTTCTCCCCATTTATAGCCGTGTGCGTGTGTGTGTGTGTGTGTGTGTGTGTGTGTGTGTGTGTGTGTGTGTGTGTGTGTGTGTGTGCGTGCGTGCGTGTGCGTGCGTGCGTGTGTGTGTGTTTCAGCGCTTAGATTTGATTTTATCAAGATTTTGCGCTATATAAATAAAATATTGTATTGTATTGTATTGTATTAAAGTGTGGAGACTGGAGTTTTACTAAGAGGTATGCATTAATCACACTCTGACAATGCTGGCGAATTATCTGAGTCTGCTCAAAGCCCTATGTGTGACAAGGTCTTGAAATGGGTAGGGAAGGAGATATATCAATGAAACACTTAAGTGACACCACCAGAATGACAGAAATATGAAGATGGGCAGCGAACAGGCCAGGCTGTTTTTGATGCGGGCTGGGATTGAACTCACGACATCTGACCTTGTGTTCAAGGCTGCATAAAAAGAACCAACAAATCCGCGAAAAAAAGGAACCAAGACTGTGTGTTATACATTAGAAAGTGTATTTTCTCCTCTGCATTGTATTATGCATTAGTCTCATGTACGCAACGAGCACGCTGTACATGTATTCCTGTGAGTGAAAGGCTCAGCTTGTCTGAGAATCACGTAGATATATTCCGGAAAGTTTTAGAATTACAACAGAGAAAGAGATATAATGACAAATAACATTGAGACTACTAGTGTCAACACTTTGAAATGGCAAATAACAAGACCGAAGTTTTGTGGCAAATGAAAAAGACTTAATAACAAAATCTGACCTAATATGAACGGAGACTGATCAGGTGGCAAATAATAAAGATTACCAGTGTCGACACAGTAAGGTGGCAAATAATAAAGATTACCAGTGTCAACACAGTGAGGTGTCAAATAATAAAGATTACCAGTGTCAACACTGTAAGGTGGCAAATAATAAAGATTACCAATGTCAACACAGTAAGGTGGCAAATAATAAAGATTACCAGTGTCAACACAGCAAGGTGGCAAATAATAAAGATTACCAGTGTCAACACAGTGAGGTGTCAAATAATAAAGATTACCAATGTCAACACAGTAAGGTGGCAAATAATAAAGATTACCAATGTCAACACAGCAAGGTGGCAAATAATAAAGATTACCAGTGTCAACACAGTAAGGTGGCAAATAATAAAGATTACCAATGTCAACACAGTAAGGTGGCAAATAATAAAGATTACCAATGTCAACACAGCAAGGTGGCAAATAATAAAGATTACCAGTGTCAACACAGTAAGGTGGCAAATAATAAAGATTACCAATGTCAACACAGTAAGGTGGCAAATAATAAAGATTACCAGTGTCAACACAGCAAGGTGGCAAATAATAAAGATTACCAGTGTCAACACAGTGAGGTGTCAAATAATAAAGATTACCAATGTCAACACAGTAAGGTGGCAAATAATAAAGATTACCAATGTCAACACAGCAAGGTGGCAAATAATAAAGACTGAACCAATGTCAACACAGTAAGGTGGCAAATAATAAAGACTGAACCAGTGTCAACACAGTAAGGTGGCAAATAATAAAGACTGAACCAATGTCAACACAGTGAGGTGGCAAATAATAAAGACTGAACCAGTGTCAACACAGTAAGGTGGCAAATAATAAAGACTGAACCGGTGTCAACACAGTAAGGTGGCAAATAATAAAGACTGAACCAGTGTCAACACAGTGAGGTGGCAAATAATAAAGATTGAACCAATGTCAACACAGTAAGGTGGCAAATAATAAAGATTACCAGTGTCAACACAGTGAGGTGGCAAATAATAAAAACTGAACCAGTGTCAACACAGTAAGGTGGCAAATAATAAAGATTACCAATGTCAACACAGTAAGGTGGCAAATAATAAAGATTACCAGTGTCAACACAGCAAGGTGGCAAATAATAAAGACTGAACCAGTGTCAACACAGTGAGGTGTCAAATAATAAAGATTACCAATGTCAACACAGCAAGGTGGCAAATAATAAAGACTGAACCAATGTCAACACAGTAAGGTGGCAAATAATAAAGATTACCAGTGTCAACACAGTGAGGTGGCAAATAATAAAAACTGAACCAGTGTCAACACAGTAAGGTGGCAAATAATAAAGATTACCAGTGTCAACACAGTAAGGTGGCAAATAATAAAGATTACCAATGTCAACACAGTAAGGTGGCAAATAATAAAGACTGAAACAATGTCAACACAGTAAGGTGGCAAATAATAAAGATTACCAATGTCAACACAGTAAGGTGGCAAATAATAAAGATTACCAATGTCAACACAGTAAGGTGGCAAATAATAAAGATTACCAGTGTCAACACAATAAGGTGGCAAATATTAAAGACTGAACCAGTGTCAACACTGTAAGGTGGCAAATAATAAAAACTGAACCAGTGTCAACACAGCAAGGTGGCAAATAATAAAGATTACCAATGTCGACACAGTAAGGTGGCAAATAATAAAGATTACCAGTGTCAACACAGTTAGGTGGCAAATAATAAAGATTACCAATGTCAACACAGCAAGGTGGCAAATAATAAAGATTACCAATGTCAACACAGTAAGGTGGCAAATAATAAAGATTACCAGTGTCAACACAGTAAGATGGCAAATAATAAAGATTACCAGTGTCAACACAGCCAGGTGGCAAATAATAAAGATTACCAGTGTCAACACAGTAAGGTGGCAAATAATAAAGACTGAACCAGTGTCAACACAGTAAGATGGCAAATAATAAAGATTACCAGTGTCAACACAGTAAGGTGGCAAATAATAAAGATTACCAGTGTCAACACAGTAAGGTGGCAAATAATAAAGACTTAACCAGTGTCAACACAGTAAGATGCCAAATAATAAAGATTACCAGTATCAACACAATAAGGTGGCAAATATTAAAGACTGGACCAGTGTCAACACAGTGAGGTGGCAAATAATAATGATTACCAATGTCAACACAATAAGGTGGCAAATAATAAAGATTACCAGTGTTAACACTGTAAGGTGGCAAATAATAAAGACTGAACCAGTGTCAACACTGTAAGGTGGCAAATAATAAAGACTGAACCAGTGTCGACACAGTGAGGTGGCAAATAATAAAGATTACCAGTGTGGACACAGTAACGTGGCAAATAATAAAGATTACCAGTGTCTACAAACATAGAGTTAGATGGCAAATACGAAGACCAAACCATATTCAACAAAGCAATTAGTAGGTGGCAACTAACAAAAACTGAACCAATGTCAACAGTTAGGTGGCAACTAACAAAAACTGAACCAGTGTCAACAGTTAGGTGGCAACTAACAAAAACTGAACCAGTGTCAACAGGTAGGTGGCAACTAACACAAACTGAACCAATGTCAACAGTTAGGTGGCAACTAACAAAAACTGAACCAATGTCAACAGTTAGGTGGCAACTAACAAAAACTGAACCAATGTCAACAGTTAGGTGGCAACTAACAAAAACTGAACCAGTGTCAACAGGTAGGTGGCAACTAACACAAACTGAACCAATGTCAACAGTTAGGTGGCAACTAACACAAACTGAACCAGTGTCAACAGTTAGGTGGCAACTAACACAAACTGAACCAGTGTCAACAGTTAGGTGGCAACTAACAAAAACTGAACCAGCGTCAACAGTTAGGTGGCAACTAACACAAACTGAACCAGTGTCAACAGTTAGGTGGCAACTAACACAAACTGAACCAGTGTCAACAGTTAGGTGGCAACTAACACAAACTGAACCAGTGTCAACAGTTAGGTGGCAACTAACAAAAACTGAACCAGCGTCAACAGTTAGGTGGCAACTAACAAAAACTGAACCAGTGTCAACAGTTAGGTGGCAACTAACAAAAACTGAACCAGTGTCAACAGTTAGGTGGCAACTAACACAAACTGAACCAATGTCAACAGTTAGGTGGCAAATAACAAAAACTGAACCAGTGTCAACAGGTAGGTGGCAACTAACAAAAACTGAACCAGTGTCAACAGGTAGGTGGCAACTAACAAAAACTGAACCAGTGTCAACAGGTAGGTGGCAAATATCAAAACCCGAACCAGTGTCAACAGGTAGGTGGCAAATAACAAAAACTGAACCAGTGTCAACAGTGAGGTGGCAAATAACAAAAACTGAACCAGTGTCAACAGGTAGGTGGCAACTAACAAAAACTGAACCAATGTCAACAGTTAGGTGGCAACTAACAAAAACTGAACCAGTGTCAACAGTTAGGTGGCAACTAACAAAAACTGAACCAATGTCAACAGTTAGGTGGCAAATAACAAAAACTGAACCAGTGTCAACAGTTAGGTGGCAACTAACAAAAACTGAACCAGTGTCAACAGTTAGGTGGCAACTAACAAAAACTGAACCAGTGTCAACAGTTAGGTGGCAAATAACAAAAACTGAACCAATGTCAACAGTTAGGTGGCAAATAACAAAAACTGAACCAGTGTCAACAGTTAGGTGGCAACTAACAAAAACTGAACCAGTGTCAACAGTTAGGTGGCAACTAACAAAAACTGAACCAGTGTCAACAGTTAGGTGGCAAATAACAAAAACTGAACCAATGTCAACAGTTAGGTGGCAAATAACAAAAACTGAACCAATGTCAACAGTTAGGTGGCAAATAACAAAAACTGAACCAGTGTCAACAGTTAGGTGGCAACTAACAAAAACTAAACCAGTGTCAACAGTTAGGTGGCAACTAACAAAAACTGAACCAGTGTCAACAGTTAGGTGGGAAATATCAAAGATTGAATCTCTGTCAATAGAGTCAGGTTGCAAATATCACAGAATACCAGTGTCATCAGAGTTAACTGGCACACATCAAAGACAGGACAGGAATAGTTGTCACAGAGAGGACCAGTGCCAAGACAGGAAGAGTTAGGTGGCAAATGTCACAGAGAGGACCAGTGCCAAGACAGGAAGAGTAAGATGGCAAATGTCACAGAGAGGACCAGTGCCAAGACAGGAAGAGTTAGGTGGCAAATGTCACAGAGAGGACCAGTGCCAAGACAGGAAGAGTAAGATGGCAAATGTCACAGAGAGGACCAGTGCCAAGACAGGAAGAGTTAGATGACAAATGTCACAGAGAGGACCAGTGCCAAGACAGGAAGAGTTAAGTGGCAAATGTCACAGAGAGGACCAGTGCCAAGACAGGAAGAGTTAGATGGCAAATATCACAGAGAGGACCAGTGCCAAGACAGGAAGAGTTAGATGGCAAATGTCACAGAGAGGACCAGTGCCAAGACAGGAAGAGTTAGGTGGCAAATGTCACAGAGAGGACCAGTGCCAAGACAGGAAGAGTTAGATGACAAATGTCACAGAGAGGACCAGTGCCAAGACAGGAAAAGTTAGGTGGCAAATGTCACAGAGAGGACCAGTGCCAAGACAGGAAGAGTAAGATGGCAAATGTCACAGAGGACCAGTGCCAAGACAGGAAGAGTAAGATGGCAAATGTCACAGCAGTACAGAACAGCATGACTGGTGTGAGCTAATGAGTGACCAACAAGCCCCCAAGTTGTCAGTGACTTCCTGTCCTTGCATTATGCATCCTGTTGTGGTCATAAGGGCTGGGGTGGGGTGGGGGTGGGTGGGGGTGGGGTGGGGGATGAGAGACGACCGTTGTGCCATTAAGTTGGTGTGAAGTCTGCGACTGTCCTGACTGAAACGTTGTATGCTAATAAAGACAGCATTTTCGTCGTCGTCGTCGTTGTTGTCATCGTCGTCATCGTCATCGTCGCCGTCGTCATCATCATCCTACTGATGATAATGACCATGGTGAACAGTAGTGATAATTATACTTCTACAACTACTCCTACTACTCCTACTACTATTACTACTACTACTACTACCACCACCACAATCACCATCACCAATACTACTACTACTACTAATGTTGATGATGATGATAGTAATGATGATAATGATGATAATGATACTACTACTGCTGCTGCTACTACTACTACAACTACAACTACTATTATCAATGATGATGATGATGATGATGATGATGATATGATGTGATATGATATGATTTGATGTCACATGATATGACATATGATATATGGTATGACATGACATGACATGATACGATACGACACGAAACGATATGATATGATCTATGATATGATATGATATGATATGATATGATATGATATGATATATGATATGGTACATGATATGATATGATATGATATGATATATGATATGATATATGATATGATATGATATGATATATGATATGATATATGATATGATATGATATGATATGATATGATATGATGTGATATGTGATGTGATATGATATGATTATGATATGATATGATATGATATGATATGATATGATATGATATGATATGATATGATATGATTTGATATGATATGATATGATATGACATGATATGATATGATATGATATGATATGATATGATATGATATGATATGACATGATATGACATGATATGATATGATTTGATATGATATGATATGATATGATATGATATGATATGATATGATATGATATGATATGATATGATATGATATGATATGATATGATATGATATGATATGATATGATATGATTTACGATACTACTACTACTATTACAACTACTGCTGCCTGCTGAAGAAGAAGAATGCGAAGAAGAAGAAGAAGGAGAGAAGAAGAAGAATGCGAAGAAGAAGAATGCGAAGAAGAAGAAGAATGCGAAGAAGAATGCGAAGAAGAATGCGAAGAAGAAGAAGAAGAATGCGAAGATAAAGAAGAAGAAGAATGCGAAGAAGAAGAATGCGAAGAAGAAGAATGCGAAGAAGAAGAAGAAGAAGAAGAAGAAGAAGAAGAAGAAGAAGAAAAATGCGAAGAAGAAGAAGAATGCGAAGAAGAAGAAGAAGAAGAAGAATGCGAAGAAGAATGCGAAGAATGCGAAGAAGAAGAAGAAGAAGAATGCGAAGAAGAAGAATGCGAAGAAGAATGCGAAGAAGAATGCGAAGAAGAAGAAGAAGAAGAAGAAGAAGAAGAAGAAGAAGAAGAATGCGAAGAAGAAGAATGCGAAGAAGAAGAATGCGAAGAAGAAGAATGCGAAGAATGCGAAGAAGAAGAAGAATGCGAAGAAGAAGAAGAAGAATGCGAAGAAGAATGCGAAGAAGAATGCGAAGAAGAAGAATGCGAAGAAGAAGAAGAAGAAGAATGCGAAGAAGAAGAAGAAGAGAGAAGAAGAAGAAGAAGAAGAAGAAGAAGAAGAAGAAGAAGAAGAAGAAGAAGAAGAAGAAGAAGAAGAAGAAGAAGAAGAAGAAGAAGAAGAAGAAGAAGAAGAAGAAGAAGAAGAAGAAGAATGCGAAGAAGAAGAAGAAGAAGAATGCGAAGAATGCGAAGAATGCGAAGAATGCGAAGAAGAA
>CM060305.1:173583666-173598666 GCA_030674185.1 Monoplex corrugatus
TTTGTGTCTGTCTTCTTCATTAGTGTTATTTTTGTGTCTGTCTTCTTCATTAGTGTTCTTTTTGTGTCTGTCTTCTTCATTAATGTTATTTTTGTGTCTGTCTTCTTCATTAGTGTTCTTTTTGTGTCTGTCTTCTTCATTAATGTTATTTTTGTGTCTGTCTTCTTCATTAGTGTTATTTTTATGTCTGCCTTCTTCATTAATGTTATTTTTGTGTCTGCCTTCTTCATTAGTGTTATTTTTATGTCTGTCTTCTTCATTAGTGTTATTTTTGTGTCTGTCTTCTTCATTAATGTTATTTTTGTGTCTGTCTTCTTCATTAGTGTTATTTTTGTGTCTGTCTTCTTCATTAGTGTTATTTTTGTGTCTGTCTTCTTCATTAATGTTATTTTTGTGTCTGCCTTCTTCATTAGTGTTATTTTTGTGTCTGTCTTCTTCATTAGTGTTATTTTTGTGTCTGTCTTTCTTCATTAGTGTTATTTTTGTGTCTGTCTTCTTCATTAGTGTTATTTTTGTGTCTGTCTTCTTCATTAGTGTTATTTTTGTGTCTGTCTTCTTCATTAGTGTTTTTTTTGTGTCTGTCTTCTTCATTAGTGTTATTTTTGTGTCTGTCTTCTTCATTAGTGTTATTTTTGTGTCTGTCTTCTTCATTAGTGTTATTTTTGTGTCTGTCTTCTTCATTAGTGTTATTTTTGTGTCTGTCTTCTTCATTAGTGTTATTTTTGTGTCTGTCTTCTTCATTATTGTTATTTTTGTGTCTGTCTTCTTCATTAGTGTTATTTTTGTGTCTGTCTTCTTCATTATTGTTATTTTTGTGTCTGTCTTCTTCATTAGTGTTATTTTTGTGTCTGTCTTCTTCATTAATGTTATTTTTGTGTCTGTCTTCTTCATTAGTGTTATTTTTGTGTCTGTCTTCTTCATTAGTGTTATTTTTGTGTCTGTCTTCTTCATTAGTGTTATTTTTGAGTCTGTCTTCTTCATTAGTGTTATTTTTGTATCTGCCTTCTTCATTAATGTTATTTTTGAGTCTGTCTTCTTCATTAGTGTTATTTTTGTGTCTGTCTTCTTCATTATGTTATTTTTGTGTCTGTCTTCTTCATTAGTGTTATTTTTGTGTCTGTCTTCTTCATTAGTGTTATTTTTGTGTCTGTCTTCTTCATTAGTGTTATTTTTGTGTCTGTCTTCTTCATTAGTGTTATTTTTGTGTCTGTCTTCTTCATTAGTGTTATTTTTGTGTCTGTCTTCTTCATTAGTGTTATTTTTGTGTCTGTCTTCTTCATTATTGTTATTTTTGTGTCTGTCTTCTTCATTAATGTTATTTTTGTGTCTGCCTCCGTCAAAACTGTCTCGTTTGTTTTCTTTGCTGTCCATTCTTCTTAGAAACCGCATTTCAGCTGCCTCAATCTTGTTCTGACTTTGCGTATTGACTGTCCAGGCTTCACATCTGTACAACAATGTCTGTCCTATAGAACTGTCTTCTTGATGTTAATTGATAGGCAATCAGTTGTTGATAAGATCGCTTCTTCTTTTCTTGAATATTGTTTTTGATTGACCGATTCTGCTGGCTATTTCTAATGTGCATCTGTCGTCTGGTGAGATGACAGTGGCAACTTGTCTCAATGTGGTGTCATTTGCTGTTCTTTTGCTTGAGGGGATTTCTTGTTTTTACTGATTACCATGATATCCGTCTTCTTGTGATTAGCTCCAGCCCTTTATTTCTGCTTTCTTTTTCTATTATTCACAAGATCTTGTAGGCTTTTTCCTATTTTCGCAATTGCGACGGTGCTATCTGCATAACGAAGATGGTTTATCATTTTTTCTTCGACTTTTATTCCAGGGAATTCTTCTATGTTTCTCATGATGGTTTCGATGTAAAGTGAACACAGATCTGGTGACAGAACACATCCCTGCCCAACCCCTTTTTCGATATTTTTCTACTCCCATTGCTGCTTTTTGTTCCCTTTACATACTCCTTATTATTCTTATGTCTTTTCCATCAACATTGAGCCTTTCTACTTTGTTGATAAATTATTCGTGTCTTACCCAGTCAACAGTCCTGCTATAACCGACAAAACATAAATATAAATCCTTATTCAACTCAATTGTTCTCTTTATGAGAGCTTTTAGGATGTATTTGGCATTAATCGTTCCTTTCCCTTTGACAAATCCATATTGTTCTTCTGCTATTTCTCATTTGATTCTATTCCTTGTCCTCATCATGATTAGTCTTAAATTAATAGAACCTTTGTTACATGACTCACCAAGCTGATTGTATGATAGAGTTCACATTCTATATCCCCTGCTTTCTTTGGAAGTGCAGTCAAGATTAATTTTGACATATCCTTAGCTAGTTTTTTTACGGTTTCATAAATTTCATTTAGGAGGAAGAAAACACAAAAAAGAACATTAACACAATAAAGAAGATTAGGCAAAGATGAGAAACATTTATAGGACATTTTATGAGGCAAGAGACATTTGAACACTTAGTCACACAACAGGAAAGCCAGAGGGAAAAAAACAGCACCAGGCAGGCCCAGGGAGAAAATATTAGACAATTTTGCAGTGTGGATAGGAGATGTACTTACAGCGAGAAAAGATAACTTCGTATGGAAGGCTGTGATCGCCAACACTATGGGCAAGGTACATGATGACGATGACACCAATAATTCAGAAGAACCGTGTTATCATCTGCACTCAATTCATCACAAGAGAATGGATGTCAGCAGCAGGCTACAAAACACGGCAAGTACAGATGGATTGTCATAACCCCAGCAGTGTGAACGAAGGGTCATCTCCCTTGGTAAGGTAAGCACAAACAGAAACAAAGACAAAACCAAACAACAAATAATAAAGACAAAAAACATCTTATTATTCGACAGAATAAACTGTCCGCTCTAAAACACAAAACGAAACAAAAACAGAAATCTTCTGGAAAACCAACGCACAAAATATCAATAGATGACTAAATAAATATGCAAATGAAAAAAACAAGAAAAAAACAAACAAACAAACAAACAAACAAACAAACAAACAAACAAACAACAGAAACAAACAAACAATAGATGGAGACCACTGCTGGTGAGGTAGCAGTGCAGGAGACATAGCTGGATATTTGTCCAGTAGACCCACGCAGAGCGAATGTCAGTATTTAGGTCTTTCAATAGGAAGCTCCTATATGCTTCCTAACATTCATGTATGTAAACTGTTCACATTGTCCAGACTATTGCTATAGGCAAACACACATACTAATACAGACACACAGACACAGACACACACACAATACACATACACAAGCACATGCACACACAAACACATACACGCACAAATTACAACACACACACAAACACATACACGCACAAAAAATAACACACACACACAAACACATACACGCACAAAAAACAACACACACACACACAAACACATACTCGCACAAAAAACAACACAACACGAACACAAACACAAACACATACACACACAAACACACACACACACACACACACACACACACACACACACACACACACACACACACACACACACACACAACACACACACACACACATACACACACACACAATCACATATCACACACACACACACACAAAACCCTACACAAACACATACACGCACAAACAAACACATACACACAAACACATACAAACATAACATAAACACACTCAAACAAACAAACAAACAAACAAACAGACAAACACACCATAATTCCACAAACTCCTTTGAATTAAAAATGGCCACCACCGTTGTCCAAAATCACCATCACGTCTGGCACCATCATTGCCACCACCACCATCACACCAACATCATTGCCACCACCATCATCATCACCATTATCATCGTCGTCAACAACAACGACAATATCAACACCAACACCAACACCAAGTATTTCCGTTACAGAAGGATGCCCAAGGAAATTGCCATTGATTATGACATATTGAGCCTTCTACAAGCACACAGGTCGATTTGACCTTATGAAAACAATTATCTTGCATTGCGAGGCGGAGAGAGAGAAGAGAAGACAGAGAGAGAGGGGGAGAGAGCTAGCGGGAAAGAGAGGAGGGAAAGAGAGAGAGAGAGGAAAAGAGAGATATAGAGAGAAGGGGAAGAGAGAGAGAGAGAAGAGAGAGAATAGGAGAGAAGAGGGAAGAGAGAGGGGGAGAGAGAGAGAGAGAAAAGAGAGGAGAAGAGAGAAATTAGAGAGGAGGGAAGAGAGAGAGGGAGAGAGAGAGAGAAAAGACAGACAGACAGACAGACAGGGAGGCAGGCAGACAGAGAGACAAACAGACAGACAGACAGGGAGACAGGCAGACGAGAGAGACAGACAGACAGACAGACAGGCAAACAGACAGACAGACGACAGAGACAGAAGACAGAGAGGATGGATTATGGATGGTGATTTATTGATTCATCGTTTCGACATTAACAGAGGCACAAAAAGAGACAGAGACAGAGACAGAAGATATATATATATAACATGTATATATATACAAACACACAAAAAACACACACCACATACATACACACACACCACACAGACACACAATACAACATACAACACACACAACACACACACACACAAAACACACACACACACACACACACACACAAAGACAACACACACACAAACACACACACAAACACACACAAAACACACACACAAACACACACAAACACACATACAAACACACACAAACACACACAAACACACACAAACACACACACACAAACACCAAACACACAACACAAACACACATACAAACACACACACAACACACACAAACACACACACAAACACGCAACACACAACAACACACAACACAACACAACCAACAAACACACAAACAACAACACAACACACACAAACACACCACACACACACACACAAAGACTTCAAGATAAATGCATAGTGGGAGGACAGGACAAAAGGGGATGGGGATGGAGGGGGGGGGAGCTAGAAGGGGGAAATAACTGCTGGACAAAAAAGGTTATCGGAATCAGAAACAAAAACGAAAAAAAAAAATAAAAAATAACAACGCGTATTTAATACAACAAACAAGACAGGCGCAAATTTTCGGCCAACTGACCTTTTGTCAAGCGTTAAATCACTAACAAAACAAACACCATATACAAAAATTGGGAGAGAAAGAAACACATATTTAATACAACAAGACAAGACAGGTGCAAATTTTCCGCCAACTGGCCTTTGTCAAGCGTAAGCACAAACACCACATACAAATATGAGGAGAATAACGACTTTTTGTTGTATTAAATAAATACGCGTTCTTATTCCTTTTTGGTGTTTTTTTTTCTGGTTCCGATTGTTCCGATTTCTGGTTGTTGTTTGTTTTGTTTTATAATCAAAGGACACAACTCTTGAGAATTATCTCCCATGTTGTATAGAACTTCTCAAATCTAACACAGCTTACGCTACCCATTCAGTTAGCATAGAAGCAGATACAAAGTACAAAAACAGCAAGCTCAGGACACTCCTTGTTTTGTTTTGTTTGTTTGTTTTGTTTTGTTTTGTTTTTGGTCCCTGGGCAGTACACTTGTTTTGAAACGCGGGCAGTTACACATGTTTTGAAAAAGGTACATAATCAAGTTAGACTTGAAGGAAGAAAGAGTAATGTGACTATCGAGGTGACCGGAAGCTCAGTCCAGCTTGTACGACCACACACAGGAAATGAACTACGGTCGGCTGTGAGGCATCTGAATCGAATAAGTTGTAAACAAACTGCGTCAGAAGAAAAACAGGAGAGGTCGGGCAGGGATGGATATTGGTAGCTGATCACAGAGGTCAGAAGTGTATTACCGTTCAATAGATACGTCTTGTTTTTTTCCCCCCACTTAACTCCGTAAAGAGTCATGGTTCTGTCGTTGTGTGCCAAAGCCTAAGTCTCCGCAAATGCTTTCTCTGTCCATTCCGCAATGTTGTCAGTCCATCTTTTTGTTTTGGTATTTTAAAAATTTTTTCTTTCCCTCTGTTTCCGTTCCTCAACAATAGCAAGGCCTCTGGATTTTTTTAAGAAACATCGCACAACAACAACAACGACAACAAAAGATTTTTCAACAACAACAAAAGCTCTCAACAACAACAACAACAACAAAGCAACAACAAAAGACTGAACAACAGCAACAACAACAACAACAACAGACTCTCAATAACAACAACAACAACAAAAAGCTTGAACAACAACAAAACACAAACAACACAACAAAAATATCTGAAACAACAAGGAACAACAACAAAAAAAAAGGCTCACAACAACAAAACAACAACAACAACAACAAAGCTCTGAACAACAACAACAACAACAAAGGCTCTGAACAACAACAACAACAGCAAAAGGCTCTAAACAACAACAACAACAACAACAACAACAACAAACAAAGGCTCTGAACAACACAACAACAAACAACAACAACAACAAAAGGCTCTGAACAACAACAATACAACAACAACAACAACAACAACAACAAAAGGCTCTGAACAACAACAACAAACAACAAAACAACAACAAAGGCTCTGAACAACAACACAAACAAACAAAAAGGCTGTGAACAACAACAACACAAACAACAAGTCTGAACAACAACACACAAAAGGCTCTAGAACAACAAAACAACAACAACAACAACAAAGGCTCTGAACAACAACAACAAACACAACACCAACAAACAAAAGGCTCTGAACAACAAACAACAACAAAAGGCTGTGAACAAACAAACAACAAACAACAGAAGGCTTGAACAACAACAACAACACAACAAGCTCGAACAACAACAACAACAAACAAAAGGCTGTGAACAACAACAAACAACAACAACAAAGGCTCTGAACAAAACAACAACACAACAACAAAAAGGCTCTGAACAACAAAACAACAAAGTCTGACACACACACCAACAACAAAGGCTCTGAACACAAACAACAAACAACTACACACACAACAACAAAGGCTCTGAACAACAACAACACAACAACAAACTCTAACACACAACAACAAAAAGGCTCTGAACAACAACAACAACAACAACAACAAAGGCTCTGAACAACACAAACACAACAACAACAGAAGGCTCTGAACAAAAACAACAACACAACACAACAAAAGGCTCTGAACACAACAAACAACAACAAAGGCTGAACAACAACAACAGAAGGCTCTGAACGAACAACAACAAACAACAACACAACAACAACAAAAGGCTCTGAACAACAACAACAACAACAAACAACAACAGAAGGCTTCATGAACCAACAACAAACAACAACAACTAACACAACAAACACAAAGGCTTGAACAACAACAAACACACAACAACAACAAAGGCTCTGAAACAACAACAACACACAACAACAAAGGCTCTGAACAACAACAAACACTAACAAACACAAAGGCTCTGAACAACAACAACAACTAACAACAACAAGCTCTGACAACAACAAAACACAACAACAAAGAGGCTCTGAACAACAACACAACAACATAACAACAACAGAAGGCTGAACAAACAACCAACAACCATAACAAAAGAAGGCTCTGAAACAACAACAACAACACAAACAACAAACAAAAGGCTCTGAACAACAACAACAACACAACAACAAAAGGCTCTGAACAAACAACACAACAAACCTAACAACACAACAACACTCAACAACACAACAACAACAACAACAACAACAAAGGCTCTGAACAAACAACAAAACAACACAACAACAAAAAGGCTCTGAACAACAACAACAACACCAACAAACAACAAAAAGGCTCTGAACAACAACAACAACAACAACAACCACAACAAAAGGCTTGCAACAACAACAACACAACACACAACAAACAGGCTCTGAACAACAACAAACACAACAACAACAGAAGGCTCTGAACAACAAAACAACAACAACTCAACAACAAACAACAAAAGGCTCTGAACAACAACAACAACAAACAAACAACAACAAAGGCTCTGAACAACAACCAACAAACAACAAAACAACAACACAACAACAAAGGCTCTGAAACAACAACAACAACATCAAACAACAACAACAACACCACAAAGAGCTCTGAACAACAACAACACAAATCAACAAACAACAACACTAACAACAAACACAACAACAAAAAGGCTTCTGAACAACAACAACAACACACAACAACAAACTAACAACAACAACGAACCTGAACAACAACAACAAAAGGCTAACAACAACAACAACACAACAACAAAAAGGCTTGAACAACAACAACAACACAAGCTTAAACAACAAACAAAGGCTCTGAACAACAACAACAAACAACAACAAAAGGCTCTGAACAACAACAACAACACAACAAGCTGAACAAACAACAACAACAACAACAAGGCTCTGAACAACACAACAACATCAACAACAACAATAACAACAACAACAACAACAACAACAAAAGGCTCTGAACAACACAACAACAAACAACAACAAAAGGCTCTGCAACAACAACAAACTAACAACACAACAACAAAAGGCTCTGAACAACAACAACAACCAACAACAACAACTGAACAACAACAACAAACAACAACAAAGGCTCTGAACAACAACAACAACACAACAATAACAACAAAACCTAACAACAACACTCTGACAACAACAACAACAACAACAACAAAGGCTAGAACAACACAACACAACACGAACTAACAACAACAACACAACAACAAAAAGCTAACAACAACAACACAAACAAAAAGGCTCTGAAAACAACACAACAAACAACAACCAACAACAAACACCAACAACAACAACAACAACAAACAAGAAGGCTTGAACAACAACAACAACACCAACAACAACAACAACAAAGAAAGGCTCTGAACAACAACAACAACACACAACAACAACAGAAGGCTTGAACAACAACAAACAACACCAACAACAAAGGCTTGAACAACAACAACAACACAAAAACAACAACAAAGAGCTCGAACAACAACAACAACAACACTAACAACAAAAGGCTCTGAAACAACAAAACAACAACAAAAGGCTCTGAACAACAACAACACAACAACAACAAGGCTTGAACAAAACACAACACAACAACAAAAGGCTTGAACAACAACAACAAACACACAACAAAGGTCTGAACAACAACAACAACACCAACAACAGAAGGCTCTGAACAAACAACAACACAACAACAAGCAGACAACAACAAACACAACAACAAAAGGCTCTGAACACAAACAACAACAAAGGCTGCTGAACAACAACAACAACAACATCAACAACAAAAACTATGACACAACAACAACACAACAACAAGCTTCTGAACAACAACAAACAACAACAAACAACAACTTAACAACAACAACAACAACAACAAAAGGCTCTGAACAACAACAACAACAACAACAACAACAAAAAGCTCTATGGAGCAGTGTGAGGATCGAACCCACACACCCTCCTGCACTCTCAGATTGATGTGCATCTAATTGATTGAACTAACAGGACCACTGATGAAGCGCATATGAAATTATCCCAGTGCAATAAATCCTTCTTGAGCCAACCCCGAGCTGTTCAAAAGCGCCATGAACAACAGCAACTCGGCACATGGAGACCAAGGCCAGGCTGTCTTTTCACCGGACACTTGATCAATGACAGCGGAAATCAGGATCGTGCTCTGGTAAACGTTTATTTTGTTGTGGTTTTTGCTCTGTAGCGTTTTGAGCGTCTCTCAGCCTACACTGGACACAAAACCGATGTCTTCTTCTGACTTTCATTTATTGATGTTCGTGAATTCGATTTCAAATTATCATTCCATCTCTGTCTGTCTCTGTTTGCCTGTCTGTCTGCCTCTCTGTCTGTCCGTATGTCTCTCTCTCTCTCTCTCTCTCTCTGTCTTTCTCTTTCACTCTCTCTCTCTCTCACTCTGTATGTCTGTCTATGTCTGTCTGTCCCTCTCCATCTCTCTCTCACTCTCTCTCTTTCTCTCACTCTCTTTCTCTTTGTCTCCTTCTCCTCTCCTTTCTCTATCTCTCTCTCTTTCTGGATCTCTCTGTCTCTGTCTGTCTGTCTCTCCTCTCTCTTTCTTTCTCTTTGTCCCTCTTTCTCTCTCTCCCCCTCTCTCTCTCTCGCCTCTCTCTCCATCTCTCTAACTGTTTGTCTATATGTCTGTCTCTATCTCTAGCTCTTTCTCTTTCTTTTTCTGTGTCTCGTTATATCTGTCTCTCTCTCTTTGTCTCTGTCTCTGCTTCTCTCTGTTTCTCTCTGTCTGTCTCCCTCCTCTCTCTCTTTCTCTCTCTCTCTCTCTCACTCTCATTCTCTCTCTTTTCTGTGTCTCTCTCTTTAGATATGTATGTCTTTCTGTCTCTGTCTTCGTTTCTGTCTGTCTGTTTGTCTGTCTATCTGTCTGTCAGTTTGTCTGTCTCTGTCTCTCTGTCTCTCTTGCTCTCTCTCTCTCTGTCTGTCTGTCTGTCTCTGTGTGTGTCTAAAACGTGATTTTCAATACATTTACACATTTAAGTTGAACTCTTTTGTGATGTGGAAGCGTTTTTAAGCTTGCCAGAGAGATAAAGTCAATGCCCCTTTTGACTTTAATTTGTTTGATAAGTCAAGAAATTGAGAAGCAATCAGCCTCTGTCTGTTTGTCTGTCCCTGTCTCTGTATGTCTCAACCTCAGCTTCTTGGCTATCCATTACCTCCAAGACATCTTGAAGACATGCTATGATTTCTAAATAAGATCAAGTATCCTTGTTCATGTCTACTTGATGTCTTGCCATAGACTGTAGCTGTGTATATTTATGCAAACGCCTTCACAAGGAGCATTGGCCTTTAATAAACACACACGCACGCACACACGCACACACACACACACACACACACACACACTTTCTCTCTCTCTCTCTCTGTCTCTCTCTTTCTTTCTACTTTCTTTCTTTCTCCCCCCCCCTCTCTCGCTATCTCTCTTTCTCGAGATTAAAAAAAAAATCTTTGCCATATATATGTTACATAAAGGTTTGATCTTTTTCTCTCTCTGTCTCTGTCTGCCTGTCTGTCTGTCTGTCTGTCTGGTTGGCTGGCTGGCTGGCTGGCTGGCTGGCTGGCTGTCTGGCTGGCTCTCTTTCTCTCTCTCTCTGAATGTGGGCTCGATGATGTTTGTTTGTTTCTTTCTTTCTTTGTTTTTGCCCAAAGAACTAGAAATGAGAATCAGTTTGCTCGTGCTTTTCGACAAAGATCGATTGATTGTAGATGGCAGGAGTAGAATGATCATATACAAACAAGTGGAAGATATAATTTTTATCAGTATACAAACAAGTGGAAGATATAATTTTTATCAGTATACAAACAAGTGGAAGATATAATTTTTATCAATCTTTTGTAAATTTCCACGGTATTCAGTCTTACATTACTATTGACTTGAATATTCATTTGAAAAGAATGATGTCAAAATACGGACTTAGTGCATCAACTTTGGAGGTTCTTCAGTTGAGGTATAAGTAACATAGAGACTTATTTAGTGTGTCAACCGGCTTGTCGTTTTTGACGTGGTGTTAGCCCTGATATGGCTCTAGTAGTCGGCTGGGCTATAAGCAATATGAACTTGAACTTGGTTTAGTGTGTCCTTCATGCATGCATGCGAAAGAAGACGAGAAACACTTAGTCCTTTGCCGTCCGGTTCTTGACGATCTTCGACTGAATTTTATCCCACAAAAATATTATAGCAATCCAAACATGTTTAAGCAGAATGGCTACCTGGCTGAACCTGTCTCTCAGTGACAAAAAAGCTACTTACTGCGTAGCTTTCATCGGCGATCCAGCCGACTTCTTCAGCGCAACTGCTGGGTTGAGAACTGGCTTTAAGCAGAGTTTATCATTAGGCTCAGCTCAGCTCGATATGATTCTGTTAAGGATTCCGGTCTGTTTCTGCTCAAAGGGTTTGTTTCAGTTTCAGTTTCAGTTTCTGAAGATGGCGTCTCCGCGCTCGGAACGAATTCCATACGCACTAACGTCACAGGTTTCACGTGTATGGTGATCATGGCACAAGCCTTAAGCCTGCACATAAAACCATGAGCTGGCCAGGTCCTGAGGCCTTACCTAGACTATGTTTTACCTGGTCTATATTTTGTACTGGTATTTTATCAGCCTACCTGTGGAATAATGTTGGTTACATGTAAATGACATGTGCATGTGTTTATCTTACCTTCAAAAAAGGGACATATATATAAAGTAGATAAATAATGAAAGATCTGAATCACAACACAACTACCTGTTCTGTATTCGAAGAAATGGCAATGTCCTGATATGTGGTTTGTTATTTTGTCGTTAGCTCTAACTTTTGTTCTCTAGTATCACTAATTCCTTTTCTACTGCATTTTAAGCCTTTGACTCCCGCACCCTATCCACCAACTGCCAAATCTTAACCCTTTGACTCCTTCACCCTATCCACCAACTTCCTGCAGGAAGCTGGTGGATAGGGAGAGGGATTCAAAGGATTAAGTTTTTGCTTTGCTGACATGGTTGTCAATGCAGGACGTTCGTGGACAGGGTGCGGGAGTCAAAGTGTTAAGTTTTTGCTTTGTTGGCATGGTTGACAATGCAGGATGCTGGTGGACAGGGTGCGGGAGTCAAAGGGTTAAGTTTTTGCTTTGCTGGCATGGTTGACAATGCAGGATGCTGATGGACAGGGTGCGGGAGTCAAAGGGTTAAACAGCCTTACAGTAGGAGCTGATGGCCTTTTGGAATAAAATATCTATGTCTGATATCTGAAGTCTGAACTCTCTCTCCCTCCCTCCCTCCCTCCCTCCCTCTCTCTCCCCCCTCTCTCTCTCTGTGTCTCCTCTCCTGTCTGTCTGAGTCTCTGTCTGTCTGTCTGTGTCTGTCTGTCTGTCTGTCTCTCTCTCTGTGTCTCTCTCTCTCTTTCCTCTCCTCTCTCTCTTCTGTCTCTGCCTGCCTGCCTGCCTGCCTATCTGTCTGTCTGCCTGCCTGCCTGCCTGCCTGCCTGCCTGTCTGTCTGCCTGCCTGCCTGCCTGCCTGCCTGCCTGCCTGCCTGTCTGTCTGTCTGCCTGTCTGCCTGTCTGCCTGCCTGCCTGCCTGCCTGTCTGCCTGTCTGTCTGTCTGTCTGTCACTTTGTGTCTGCCTGCCTGTCTGTTTGTCTGTCTACTTGTCTATCTGTCTGTCTGTCTGCTTGTCTGTCTGTCTGTCTGTCTCTCTCTCTCCCTCTCTCACTCCCTCTCTCTCTCTCTCTCCCTCTCTCTCTCCCTCCCTCTCTCTCTCTCCCCCCTCTCTCTCCCCCTCTCTCTCTCTCCCTCTCTCCCTCTCTCTCTCTCTCTCTCTCTCTCTCCCTCTCTCAATTCACGGATCAATTTTGGTCCCCGGGTTTTGCAATCAGGACGTACCACTATGCCAGGTGGAGGACGAAGACAGAGACAAGATTTCTATTAACAAACACTACCTAGTGTAGCCAGTGTAGCCAAACGCACAGGGGCCGACAATTCCTGTTAATGACCACTGTCCAAGGCAGCGAAGGAACAGTTATAGCAATTTCCTGTTGACCACCGGCACGGCCAGTAGTGAACCAATATAGTTATTCGAGTACGTGTGGACAGACCCTGCCCAGATTCATCTTGACCTTGAAGGTGATAGGTCATTCATCTCTCCGCTCAACAACACTCCCATCTCTGTTTGTCTGTGTGTCTGCCTGTGTGTCTGTCTCTCTTTTTCCCCTCTCTTTCTCTTTCTCCATCTCTCTCTCTCTACCCTCTTTCTCTTATTCCATCTCTCTCTCCCTCCCTCCATCTCTCTCTCACCCTCTTTCTTCCTCTATCTCTCCTTCCCCTCTCTGTCCATCTCTCTGTCTCTCTGTCTCTGTCCCTCCCTCCCGCTCTCTGTCTTCTGCTCTCTCTCTTTCTCTCTCTCACTCACTCTTTATCTGTCTGTCTCTCTTTCTGTCTGTATGTCTCTTTCTCTCTCTCCACTCTTTATCAGTATGTCTCTCTTTCTGTCTGTATGTCTCTATCCATCTCTCTCACTCTTACTCTCTCTCACTCTCTGTCCCCCGTCTCTATCTGTCCCCCTCTCTCTTTCTCTCTCTCTCCCCCTCTCTCTCTGTCGCCCTCTCTCTTTCTCTCTCTCTCTCTCTCTCTTCCCTCTCTCTGTGTCCCTCTCTCCCCCTCTCTATGCCTTTCTCTCTCTGTGTGCTTCTCTCTCTCTGTGCCTCTCTCTCTGTGCCTCTCTCTCTGTGCCTCTCTCTCTCTCTCTGCCTGTCTCTCTCTCTGCCTGTCTCTCTGTGCCTTTCTCTCTCTGTGCCTCTCTCTCTGCCTTTCTCTCTCTGTGCCTCTCTCTTTGTGCCTTTCTCTCTCTGTGCCTCTCTCTCTCTGTGCCTCTCTCTCTCTGTGCCTTTCTCTCTCTCTCTGTGCCTTTCTATCTCTTTGCCTCTCTCTCTCTCTGTGCCTTTCTCTCTCTCTGTGCCTTTCTATCTCTGTGCCTCTCTCTCTGTGCCTCTCTCTCTCTCTGCCTCTCTCTCTGCCTCTCTCTCTCTCTGCCTCTCTCTCTGTGCCTTTCTATCTCTGTGCCTCTCTCTGTGTGCCTCTCTCTCTCTGCCTGTCTCTCTGTCTCTGCCTGTCTCTCTCTCTGCCTCTCTCTCTCTCTGTGCCTTTCTCTATCTGTGCCTTTCTATCTCTGTGCCTCTCTCTCTGTGCCTTTTTCTCTCTGTGCCTTTCTCTCTCTGTGCCTCTCTCTCTCTGTGACTTTCTCTCTCTGTGCCTCTCTCTCTCTCTGCCTTTCTCTCTCTCTCTGCCTTTCTCTCTCTCTCTCCCTCTCTCCCTACCCTCCTCTCTCTCGATATAAAAAGCATTTTCTTGCTAATTGTATAACTGTAGAAAATGACCAGAGAGTTGCTCTTGATTCTTTGTGTGACTGACTGTCTCGGTGTTTTTTTGTGTTTTTTTTTGGTACTATGTCTAACAATACATTGGTGTAATTGTTCTTTTGTATTTGTA
>CM060305.1:173603666-173663666 GCA_030674185.1 Monoplex corrugatus
AAGCGCAAATTTACGGCCAACTAGCCTTTGTCAAGCGCGAACGCACGGTCACAAACAGATCACAAACACTAAACAATGGATAATAAAAACGGGACTAAAAACTTCCCTGCCGCCTCGTCCAGTGGGTAAGAAGGGGACCAAATGGAATGCCCATGTTTTCTTACCCACTGGACGAGGCGGCAGGGAAGTTTTTAGTCCCGTTTTTATTATCCATTGTTTGGTGTTTGTGATCTGTTTGTGACCGTGCGTTCGCGCTTGACAAAGCTAGTTGGCCGAAAATTTGCGCTTGTTTTGTTTTGTTTTGTTGGATACGCGCTTATATTGGTTTTCTTGTTCTTCTGGTTCCTGTTTGCTTGGGCGCGGGCAGTCACACTTGTTTTGAAACCAATCACTGACAACGTCAAGCGAAGAAATCCAAGAAGAACAGATGATATTCAAATTGGAATCGTGTTTGACAAGCGCGGACCGCTAATCATGATTATCCTTCCTTTTCATCCAAGCCTCGTGATAATGACCGCTGAGATAATGACTGTTGTAGATGTCAGAGAGAGAGAGAGAGAGAGAGAGAGAGAGAGAGAGAGAGAGAGAGAGAGAGAGAGAGAGAGAGAGAGAGAAACAGACGGACAGATAGACAGACAGTCAATCCAAACCAAACCCAAAACAAAACAAAACAAAAATAACAGCAAATGGCATAACCTTGACACAGGTTAATAAGTTCAAATACCTGGGAACGGTCATTTCATCAGACGGCTGATGCACATCGGAAATAGCTGGCAGAATCGGCCAAGCCAAAACAGCATTCAAGAAGATGACAAGCATTCTTACCAACAAATGCCTATCAATTAACATCAGAAAGAGAGTCCTTGAGTGTTATATAGAACCAATACTGTTGTACGGATGCGAGGCGTGGACAGTAAGCAAGCAAAGCCAGAGCAGGATTGAGGCAGCCGAGATGTGGTTTCTCAGAAGAATGTTGAGAGTACCATGGACAGCAAAGAAAACAAACGAGACAGTCTTGATGGAGGCAGACACAAGTCGATCACTGATAATGAAGATTAGGAAAAGACAAGCAACATTTATAGGCCATTTTATGAGGAAGGGGGATTTGGAGCACCTGGTCACAAGGGGAAAGCTGGAGGGAAAGAGAGCACCGGGTAGAACCATGGAGAGAATGCTGGACGGACTTGCAGAGTGGCTAGGGATGAGGAGGGTGGGGGTGAAGCTGGGGCAACGAGAGATAGAGATGGTTGGAAGTCCATGGTCGCCAACGCCATGCGGCAGGGCACCTGATGATGATGATAATGTAGATGTCAGTGAACATTTCATCAGTGTGGTTTTAGCGTCAATCACACTAAATAATTTCTCCATACACATCTACATCCGCTCACGCTCCATTTTTCAATGAGTACTGCCCTTTTTGTCCATTGTTAAAAGTCCTGACCAAGGCATCTGACTCTTATGATGTGCTTTTTTAACCGTACATATTTAGAATTAGTCATTATCTTTGATATTGTTTCGACAAAGAGGGAGGGAGAGAGAGATGAGGGGAGGGAGAGGGCGAGAGAGGGGTGAAAGAGAGAGTGAGAGAGAGTAAGAGCATGTGTGTACATAAATTTTGTTTATGCGTTCTTGTGCCTATATGTATTTCAATGCGAATGCCAAAACAATTTCCCATTGTGATGCTTTGGGCTAAATAAAATTCTTGTATCTTGTATCTTGTATCTTGTATACACATCTACATACGTTCACACACATACAGCTTCTCCCCCTCCACCCACACACACATACACACAGAAGCACTCACATATACAAACACGCACACTTTCACGCATATCATCGCACAAGATCTTATGGAGAGGGGAGATCCAAAACAAATGCGAACAGGCAAACAGGAATCAGAAAAAAACACGAATATAGAATCAGAACGCGTATTTAAAACAACAAGACAGGCACAAATTTTCGGCCAACCGGCCTTTGTCAAGCGTGCATGTAATATCACAAACAAACACCAAATACAAAATTAGGAGAAAAAGACTGAAACTTCCCTGCTGCTTTGTCCAGTGGGAGGAGAGGGGAGCAAACTCTTGTCTATCCGGGCCTTGAACCCCGGGCATCTGCCTTCTCTCGCTTCCTCGCGGCAGCGGGCGCTTTTAAGACGCCAGAATATCGCTCCATTGTTGGCGAGAATTGGGGTCTTACTGTCGCAGCCCGTGAGGTGACAAGCTATGAGACATCCAGAACAAGTGCGACAGCCCACAGGACGAAGCAGCAGGGAAGTTTTAGTCCTTTTCTTCTAATTTTTATGTTCTAATTTTTGTGTTTTGAGTCTTTGAGTCTGAACTGTTGTCGTTCTTGGTAGAGAACAGCAGTACGGTGTGGACTGATTACTCTGGGAAAAAACTGAAACTTTAACACAATGTGTCGTGACCATGAGAAAATCCTGTTACTTTTTGTGCGTACTGTTTCTAGAGTGTACGAATGCCGTGACCCCAGCTATTGACGTCTGTAGCAAATAAACATGCCTGCTGAAGAAGGAGCATCAGAGCTCCGAAAGCTACGAAAGCTAAAAAAAAAAGGTGTTTTCGTGTTTTTATTCGATCATATATACACATACTAATTTTTGTGTTTGGTGTTTTTCTTTTGTGATCATACGTTTACGTTTGACAAAGGCCAGTTGGCCGGAAACTTGCGCCTGTCTTGTCTAGTTGTATTAAATACGCGTTCTGATTCTTTTTTTCGTGGTTTTTTTCTTCTGGTTCTTGTAAGATGTGAGACAGTTTCACCAGGACAGAATTTTCAACTTTAAAATCACACCTATTCAATTCAGATAAATTCTATTCATTACTGTTCTACTCAGTTCAGGTCTTTTTATTATATCTATTATTTTATTCGATTCTGTTCTACAATTCAATGATATTCAAATGGCCACAGCAGAGGAACATCCAGAAATCATGACCCGGATACGTCCCGACCCCCTTAGAGAGTCAGGAGTTTAGGGCCAAAACGCCTGATGGGCAGTTTCTCTGCTGAAGACCTTCTGCTGTCTGGCTATCCCCAGTGTTTCTCACTACCCACTGTTCATTATACTCAGTCAGTTCAGTTCACTTCATTTCCATTCAATTTGATTCAATCCAGATCAATTCAAATGAATTTCATTCACTGAGTTCCATTCTGTTCCGTTCAATTCGATTTAGTTCCAATCAATTCAATTCGATTATATTGAAATAAGTTTAAATGAGTTTAGTTCATTAATTCTATTCAATTCAGTGCAATTCAGTTTGGTTCAATTAGTTTAGTTCAGTTCAGTTCAATTCAGTTTGGTTGCCTCAGTTATCTCAGATCAACTCAAACATTTACATTAGATATGGGCATTTCTAGAGCAAAGAAGAAGAATGCGAAGAAGAATGCGAAGAAGAAGAAGAGGAAGAAGAATGCGAAGAAGAATAAGAAGAATGCGAAGAAGAATGCGAAGAAGAATGCGAACAAGAAGAAGAAGAATGCGAAGAAGAATGCGAAGAAGAAGAATGCGAAGAAGAATGCGAAGAAGAAGAAGAAGAAGAAAGAAGAAGAAGAAGAAGAAGAAGAAGAAGAAAGAAGAAGAAGAAGAAGAAGAAGAAGAAGAAGAAGAAGAAAAGAAGAAGAAGAAGAAGAAGAAGAAGAAGAAAGAAGAAGAAGAAGAAGAAGAAGAAGAGAAGAAGAAGAAGAAGAAGAAGAAGAGAAGAAGAAGAAGAAGAAGAAGAAGAAGAAGAAAGAAGAAGAAAAGAAGAAGAAGAAGAAGAAGAAGAAGAAAGAAGAAGAAGAGAAGAAGAAAGAAAGAAGAAGAAAAGAAGAAGAAGAAGAAGAAGAAAAAGAAGAAGAAGAAAGAAGAAAGAAGAAGAAGAAGAAGAAGAAGAAGAAGAAGAAGAAGAAGAAGAAGAAGAAGAAGAAGAAAAGAAAAGAAAGAAGAAAGAAGAAGAAGAAGAAGAAGAAGAAGAAGAAGAAGAAGAAGAACAAGAACGAAGAAGAAGAAGAAAGAACAAGAAGAAGAAGAAGAAGAAGAAGAAGAAGAAGAAGAAGAAGAAGAAGAAGAAGAAGAGAAGAAGAAGAAGAACAAGAACAAGAACAAGAAGAACAAGAAGAAGAGAAGAAGAGAAGAAGAAGAAGAAGAACAAGAAGAAAAGAAGAAGAAGAAGAAGAACAAGACAAGAACAAGAACAAGAAGAAGAAGAAGAAGAAGAAGAAGAAAGAAAAGAAGAAAAGAACAAGAAGAAAAGAAGAAGAAGAACAAGAAAAGAACAAGACAAGAAGAACAAGAACAAGAAGAACAAGAAGAAGAAGAGAAGAAAAGAAGAAGAAGACAGAAGAAGAAAAGAAGAGAAGAACAAGAACAAGAAGAACAAGAACAAGAAGAACAAAAGAAAAAAAGAACAAGAAGAACAAGAATAGAACAAGAACAAGAAGAACAAGAATAGAACAAGAACAAGAAGGACAGGAAGAAGAAGAACAAGAAGAAGAACAAGAAGAAGAACAAGAAGAAGAACAACAACAAGAAGAAGAACAACAAGAAGAACAAGAAGAAGAACAACAACAAGAAGAACAAGAAGATCAAGAAGAAGAACAAGAACAAGAACAAGAACAAGAACAAGAAGAAGATCAAGAAGAAGAAGAAGAACAAGAACAAGAACAAGAAGAACAAGAACAAGAAGAACAAGAATAATAATAATAATAATATAATAATAATAATAATTTATTTATATAGCGCAAAATCTTGATAAAATCAAATCTAAGCGCTGAAACAGACACACACGCACGTACGCACGCACGCACGCACGCACGCACGCACGCACGCACGCACACACACGCACGCACACACACACACACACACACACACACGCACGCACGCACACACACCACACACACACACACACACACACACACGCATGGCTACAAATGGGGAGAAAGAATAAAAGCAATAAAAGCAAGAATAAAAGCAATGGAAAACCACAGAGAGCACACCTTACACAATTATATATTATAAAAATGTAATTCCCCTCCGAGCGGAGACAGGCTGCAGAGGGGGGAGGGGGGGGGGGTTGAGTGAGGTTAGGATTTTATGCAGATGAGAAAAGGTGAGTTTTGAGAGCGAACTTGAAGGAGACAAAAGTAGGTTGCTGACGGACTGAGAGAGGAAGTTTGTTCCAGGAGAGTGGACCAGAAACAGAGAAGGCTCGTGGACCATAGGTATTGAGCTTAGTGCGTGGAAAGCGAAAAGTCAGAGGATCGGAGGCAGAGCGGAGGGTACGTGAGGGAACATAGATCTCAAGTAGGCTTGACAGGTAATCGGGGGCTGCGTTATTGAGGCTTTTGTAGCACATGGTGTCTAGTTTGTACTGTATGCGCTTTGATACAGGGAGCCAGTGAAGTTGTGCCAAGAGAGGAGATATGTGGTCAGCTTTTTTCTTTTTGAGTACAAGGCGTACAGCATTGTTTTGAATGCGCTGTAGGATGTGAATGGTGGAGGCAGGAAGACCGGACATGAGTGAATTGCAATAGTCAATGCGAGACATTATGAAGGAAAGAACGAGTTTTGCAGTTGTTTCGACAGAGAGATACTTCCTGATCAGGCTTATACGATGGAGGTGATAGTAGCAAGATCTGGCAGTTTGAGAAACAAAGTTGTTCATGGAGAGGGTAGAGTCAATGCAGACACCAAGGTTTTTAGCTGAATCAGAAATTGGGACTGATGTGTTACATAGTGGGAGAGAAAGAGGAGGCAGCTGAGAAAGTTTCTGACGGGTGCCAATGAGGATAGCTTCTGTCTTGTCGTCATTAAACTGAAGTCTGTTGTGTGTCATCCAGTTCTTAATGTCCGAGTAACACTCAGTGGTGCGAGTCAACAGGCGCTGTATATTGTCAGTTGAGTCACTGTCTTGAAGTTGGGTGTCATCAGCATAGAAGTGGTGTTTTATAGAGTGGGAGTTGATGATGGTGGACAGGGGGGAGGTGTAAAGAGTGAAAAGAACAGGGCCAAGGACAGATCCTTGTGGAACACCACAGGTCGGGTATGCAGGTTGAGAGTAAGTGCCATTAATGAGAACAGTTTGTTTATTGAGGCTTTTGTAGCACATGGTGTCTAGTTTGTACTGTATGCGAAGTAGTTGACAGAGCAGCTAAGACAGGTGAACAAGAAGAAGAACAAGAAGAACAAGAAGAAGACCAGGAGGAGAAGGAGGAATAAAAGGAACCCTCCATCATCCTACCATTCCACTCCAGCCTCCCATGTATCAACACAGACACCATCATGCAATCCTGTCAAGGATATAATTATTTCCCTGTCACAACAACAGTTTCCTGCGTGAAATCACACCGCCATAAAACATTGCCACTTCTTCAGAGACCTTGTGTACATCGCCACATCTTCACAAAGACCTTGTGTACATCGCCACATCTTCACAAAGACCTTGTGTACAGCGCCACTTCTTCACAAAGACCTTGTGTACATCGCCACATCTTCACAAAGACCTTGTGTACAGCGCCACTTCTTCACAAAGACCTTGTGTACAGCGCCACTTCTTCACAAAGACCTTGTGTACATCGCCACATCTTCACAAAGACCTTGTGTACAGCGCCACTTCTTCACAAAGACCTTGTGTACAGCGCCACATCTTCACAAAGACCTTGTGTACAGCGCCACTTCTTCACAAAGACCTTGTGTACAGCGCCACTTCTTCACAAAGACCTTGTGTACAGCGCCACATCTTCAGAGACCTTGTGTACAGCGCCACTTCTTCACAAAGACCTTGTGTACAGCGCCACTTCTTCACAAAGACCTAGTGTACAGCGCCACTTCTTCACAAAGACCTTGTGTACAGCGCCACTTCTTCACAAAGACCTTGTGTACATCGCCACTTCTTCACAAAGACCTTGTGTACAGCGCCACATCTTCAGAGACCTTGTGTACAGCGCCACTTCTTCACAAAGACCTTGTGTACAGCGCCACTTCTTCACAAAGACCTTATGTACAGCGCCACTTCTTCAGAGACCTTGTGTACAGCGCCACTTCTTCACAAAGACCTTGTGTACAGCGCCACATCTTCACAAAGACCTTGTGTACAGCGCCACTTCTTCACAAAGACCTTGTGTACAGCGCCACTTCTTCAAAGACCTTGCGTATTTCTATCTAGTAACGACATTTTTTGTTTCTTTATTGTCGCAAATTTGCTCGTTTGTTTGTGGTTTGTTTTCGTGTTTGTTTGTTTGTTTGTCTCTTTGTTGTTTTTCTGTTGATTTTACATAATTTTCCTATGAGGTCAATGTCTTCGTCAAAACGCCAGTTGATGGAGATAGAAGTGCAGTGGTGGTGTTGGGTTTTCCCCTCACAAACAATGGTAATGAAGCATTAGTGCCAGAAACATGTGGGAAAATAGCACAAGGTTCATGACTCCTACGATGCTGTCTTCTAATTGGTATCGTTATCTAACAAACATTTTACTGATTACAATCGGCAACCATCGGATTGATATCGTGTGTACAGCGTTAAGATCACACGTATTGACAATTGACTGCAATATGTTTGTTTGTTGTTTGTTTTATTAGAAAGATCATTATGTACAAGCGCAGCAAATAATTGCTACACACACACACACACACACACACACACACACACACACACACACACACACACACACACACACACACACACACACACACACACCCAAACACACACACACACACCCAAACACACACACACACACACTCACACAGGCACGCTCAAGCACACACACACTCGCACGCGCACACACACCACACACACACACAAACACACAAACACACAGACACACATACATACACACATACATACACACATACACACACATACACATACACGCACACTATCCAATGTTTTCATCAAGTAATTTATCATTTACGCCTCAGCCATCAGTGGAGGAAGATCAGCACACACACACACACACACACACACACACACACACACACACACACACACACACACACACACACACACACACACACACACACACACACACACACACACGTTCACTCACACACACACACACACGTTCACTCACTCACTCACTCTCTCTCACACTCACACACACACACACACACACACACACACACACACACACACACACACACACACACACACACACACACACACACACACACACACACACACACGTATCATCTAATATCTTCCTCAAGCAATTTATCACTGACGTTTCAGTCGTTAGTGGAGGAAGGACAATCGTAAACCTCAGGTTGACTTTCTTTCTTTCTTTATCTATTTATTTATTTATGTATTTGTTATTTGTTTGTTTATTTATTTATTATTCATTTATTTATTATTTATTCATTCATTCATCTATTTATTTATTTATCTATTATTTATTTGTTTATTTATTTATTTATCATTAATTAATTTATTTATTAATCATTATTCATTTATTTGTTTATCTTGATTTTAACAAGATACATATATGCACGTTGTTTTGCCACACTGTGCAGGAAGTATGTTGCTGCACAATCTGCGTACTCTGTCTTCGGTGGGCGTGTGTGCTGGATGTTTTGATATATCCATAAGACAACCACTAACATGACTTACAGCATCTTTAACGTGCATATATCTGATATTCTACCCGCTTAGACACACGAAAAGTGTTTAGACACTGGCAGGTTTACACACACTTCGTGAAAATAAGAGTGGTGGAGCAGCATTTTATAATGGCTACCTGGCTGAACCTGTCTCTCAGTGACAAAAAAAAAGCTACTTACTGCGTAGCTTTCATCGGCGATCCGGCCGACTTCTTCATCGCAACTGCTGGGTTGAGAACTGGCTTCAGTGCGCACCGCCGTGAGCAACATACTTCCTGCACAGTGTGGCAAAACATTTTATGTTCCAAAATTTAAATAAAGAAGTCATTTTTCATCGGGGTAAGTGTATATAATACATTTACAGCAGAACTAGTCGCTGTGATACAAGCGTTGCATTATCTACTGAACCCTCAGCCAGTGCCTTTCAAAATAGTTCTCTTTCATCATCATCTCTTTGTTGATTCAAAACCTGTCTCACACGCCGAAGTCTTCTGATACAGAAACAAAACCTGTCTCACACGCCGAAGTCTTCTGATACAGACACAAGACCTGATTTAGTTATTGAGTCATGTCATCTAATATACTGGTTAAGGATAAACGGCTCGGAAATCAGTTTATGTTGGGTGCCTTCTCACGTTGGTCTTCACGGCGACGAAGTAGTTGACAGAGCAGCTAAGACAGGTGCACAAAATTCTGATAATTCTATAGCATTACATGTAAATATTTCAGTAAAAGCAGCTTACAACTCGCTAGAATTATCATCGTGGATTCGATTCCATGAACATTCAAATGAAAAGTTTGTTTTCACAAAAAAAGGATCAAACTTTCACTTCAAAATATTTGAAAAAAATTGCAGGATTCCTCCCTACAACATTTGAGATTGGTTGTTTCCCTTTGTTTTCGTATTCAGCGAAACACTCTGAAAACAAAATATTAGAAAAATGTCGAATGTGTTTGTAGTGAACAATTCACACTGTATCACTGTTTGTTTTACTGCAAAAAATGCTACGTTCTTCTTTTTACTTAAGTCCGTTTATACAAGAAACGCATTTTAAAGAAGTAACATGGGATCAAGTTTTGTTAGTAGAAATTTCAGAATCGTTGGTTCACAGTCCTGTTGGTGCATTTCTTTAAGTTGATGAAGTTTGTTTTTCAGTGTCAGTTTTCCTTCACATTATTGTTGTTAGCGTTAAGTTTTAGTTCCATTTCTCCCCCCCCCCCCTTACTCTCCATGCTTACACCTTTTTTTCCGTCTACTGTCACTCACAAAACAGCATTCAAGAACATGAAAAGCATTCTTACCAACAAATGTCCATCAATTAACATCAGGAAGAGAGTTCTTGAATGTTATATAGAACCAATACTCTTGTACAGTTGCGAGGCGTGGACAGTCAACAAGCAAAGCCAGAACAAGATTGAGGCAACCGAGATGTGGTTTCTAAGAAGGACGTTGAGAGTTCCATGGACAGCAAAGAAAACAAATGAGATCATTCATAAGGAAGACTAGGAAAAGACAGGCAACATTTATAGGCCATTTTATGAGGAAGGGGGATTTGGAGCACCTGGTCACAAGGGGAAAGCTAGAGGGAAAGAGAGCACCGGGTAGACCCAGGGAGAAGATACCAGACGGACTTGCAGAATGACTGGGGACAAGGAGGGTGGAAGAGACGCTTGAGGCAACAAGAGATAGAGACAGATGGAAGTCCATAATCGCCAACGCCATGGGGCAAGGCACCTGATGATGATGATCACTCACAGTGAAAAGACGTTAAATCAAAGAACGAAGGAACGCACGTTGTCCTGCAACATCTTTCAAATCTCCACACATCACTAACCAGGTGTCTACTCGCAGGCGGATCGAATCCACGACCTAACGAGTGGCAGTCGGGTGTTCATGTACTTGGTTACCGTGTTGGTCTAGTTTTACTCAAGACATTGATGGACTTGGCAGGAAGACAGGCTGAATTAAAAAGCCTGATGAAACACCTAGCTACAGGAACCAGAAGAACAAGAAAAGCAATATAAGCGCGTATCCAACAAAACAAAACAAAACAAGCGCAAATTTTCGGCCAACTAGCCTTTGTCAAGCGCGAACGCACGGTCACAAACAGATCAGGCTAGTTGGCCGAAAATTTGCGCTTGTTTTGTTTTGTTTTGTTGGATACGCGCTTATATTATAATAATAATAATTACAATATTTATATAGCGCAAAATCTTGATAAAATCAAATCTAAGCGCTGAAGCAGACACACACGCAGGCACGCACGCACGCACACACACGCACGCACACACACAGACACACACACACACACACACACACACCCACACATACGCATGGCTATAAATGGGGAGAAAGAATAAAAGCAATAAAAGCAAGAATAAAAGCAATGGAAAATTATAGAGAGCATAGCATACAATTATATATTATAACCATGTGATTCCCTCCAAGCGGAGACAGGCTGCAGAGGGGAGGGTTGAGTGAGGTTAGGATTTTATGCAGAAGAGAAAAGGTGAGTTTTGAGAGCGGACTTGAAGGAGACAAAAGTAGGTTGCTGACGGACTGAGAGAGGAAGTTTGTTCCAGGAGAGTGGACCAGAAACAGAGAAGGCTCGTGGACCATAGGTATTAAGCTTAGTGCGTGGAAAGCGAAAAGTCAGAGGATCAGAGGCAGAGCGGAGGGTACGTGAGGGAACATAGATCTCAAGTAGGCTTGACAGGTAATCGGGGGCTGCGTTATTGAGGCTTTTGTAGCACATGGTGTCTAGTTTGTACTGTATGCGCTTTGATACAGGGAGCCAGTGAAGTTGTGCCAGGAGAGGAGATATGTGGTCAGCTTTTTTCTTTTTGAGTACAAGGCGTGCAGCATTGTTTTGAATGCGCTGTAGGATGTGAATGGTGGAGGCAGGAAGACCAGACAGGAGTGAATTGCAATAGTCAATGCGAGACATTATGAAGGAGAGAACGAGTTTTGCAGTTGTTTCGACAGAGAGATACTTCCTGATCAGCTTTATACGATGGAGATGATAGTAGCAGGATCTGGCAGTTTGAGAAACAAAGTTGTTCATGGAGAGGGTAGAGTCAATGCAGACACCAAGGTTTTTAGCTGAATCAGAAATTGGGACTGATGTGTTACATAATGGGAGAGAAAGAGGAGGCAGCTGAGAAAGTTTCTGACGGGTGCCAATGAGGATAGCTTCTGTTTTGTCGTCATTAAGCTGAAGTCTATTGTGTGTCATCCAGTTCTTAATGTCCGAGTAACACTCAGTGGTGCGAGTCAACAGGCGCTGTATATTATCAGGTGAGTCACTGTCTTGAAGTTGGGTGTCATCAGCATAGAAGTGGTGTTTTATAGAATGGGAGTTGATGATGGTGGACAGGGGGGAGGTGTAAAGAGTGAAAAGAACAGGGCCAAGGACAGATCCTTGTGGAACACCACAGGTCAGGTATGCAGGTTGAGAGTAAGTGTCATTGATGAGAACGGTTTGTTTTCTGTTTGATAGGTATGAAGTGAACCAAGACAGAGCAATGTCAGAGATGCCAAAAGTATGATGAAGTCTAGAAAGGAGAATACCATGATCAATGGTATCAAAGGCTGCAGACAGATCAAGGAGTGTGAGGAGAGAGACTTTGCCAGTATCAGTTGCAAGGAGGAGATTGTTGAGAATGTGTAGTAGGGCAGTTTCAGTGCTATGGCACTGGCGGTAGGCTGACTGGAAAGGATTGAGGAGATTGTTGGCAGACAGGTGAGAGTTCAGCTGGTTGAGGACGACTTTTTCAAGGAGTTTTGACAAGAAAGAGAGATTAGAGATAGGCCGGTAATTTTTCAGTTCATTTGGGTCTAAATTGTGTTTCTTGAGGAGAGGGTGAACAATAGCAGACTTGAAAGAATCTGGGACAGTTCCAGTTTGAAGAGAAGTGTTGATGATGTCAGTGATGAATGGGAGGAGAGTAGGGAGACAGTCGGCGTAGAGAGAACCTGGAAGAGGATCCAGTTCGCAGGTTTTGAACGACATGGATCTGATTGTGTTGAGAATTTCTTCTTGTGAGACTGGGGTAAAAGTAGTAAAAGGTGTGCCAGAGAAGGAAGGGTCAGGTGGGCATGGTTGACAGGGTGTCCTGTCAAGCCTGTCACGAAGAGTTTGTATTTTGGTGGTGAAATAGTTGGAGAATACAGATGGGAGTTCTTCATTTGTATGTTTTGTTGGGAGAGGTAAATCTTTTCGTGTGCCAAGGAGATGATTCATGGTTGTAAAGAGTTCTTTTGAAGAAGAGGCATTCAGGATTTTGGTTTGGAAATAGCTTGTTTTTGCTGATGCAATGAGGGTGGATACTTTTGTTTTAGAGGCTTGGAAAAGTTGCCTGTGTACAGTGAGTTTGGATTTGCGCCAGCGGCGCTCTGCTCTGCGGCGGGCACGTTTTGCACAGGCGATCTCATGAGTGAGCCAGGGGGTAGGGGGGCGGTCAGGTAAAAGACGGGTTGTGGCTGGAGCATGAGTGTCCAGAAGATGGTGGAGAGTAGTATAGAATTCATCGGCAAGGTTATGTGACTTTTCAGAAAGGAGACGGGAGGCATCAGATGAAAATGTGGAGAGGTCGATAGATTTGAGATTGCGTCGAGTCACTGTGCGCATGGTACGGGAAGGAGGAGAAATGTCGAGAGAACAGAGAATTGCAGAGTGGTCAGATGGAAGGGCTGAAGTTAGACGGGTAGAAAGAACTAAGCAGTTGTCAGTAGCGGAATTGTGATGATCACGAGAAATGATCCAGTCAAGAATGTGACCTTTTTGATGGGTTGGTTCAGAAATGTGTTGAGTCATATTGTGATTGGACAGAGAGTTGATGATATGTCTTGTGTCATAACGGTGAGTGTTGTCATAGTGGACATTGATATCACCTAGAATGATGAGATTTCCAGGTAAGAGGCAGTAGTGGTCAAGCAATTGGTCAAAGTCAGAGAGAAACGTGGATGTGGTGAGTTTGTTGGCAGAGCTAGGTGGGGGTCGATAGACACAGGAGAAGGTGATGGGGTGAGGGGTGGATTGGAAGGATACTTCAACGTGCTCGAAAGAAGGATGGGAGAAAGGCAGAGACTGCGAGAAAGATAGGCGGGAATGGAGTGAGTCATTGTAGAGGATGGCGATACCGCCACCTCGGGATGAGCGATGGAAAGAAGCAAGCCTGTAACCACTCGGAGTGAGGCTAGCATGTATAGGTTCGTGACCAAGGGGGTTAAGCCATGTCTCTGTGATAAAAGCAATGTCAACATGCTCATCTGCGATAAAGTCAGCAATAACATCGGCTTTGCCATCAGTGCATGTTGACTGAGCATTAAAAAGGCATAGTTTCAGCCTATCACAGTCATATGGTGGCGGCCGAGGTGGCGACGAAGGCGGCACCAACGGGACAGAAGGCGAAAGCGGCACCGGCGGGACAGAAGGCGAAGGCGGCACCATCAGGACAGAAGGCGAAGGCGAAGACGGCAGAGGAGGAGACAAAGCTTGCAGCAGCGAGGTCAAGGGCTGGGGCAGTGGAGGAGAAGAAGAAGCAGGAGACGAAAAGTGGCGTCGGGCAGGAGGCAGATTGTGCCAAAGTCGGTGGAGACGTCCACCACGACAGGATCGCGCAGTGCGGGGCTTAGGACACAGCCCCAGTGTTCGTATTCGCTGGTAGACGCCTCCACCGAGGTAGCATTTGCTGTGTTTAAAAAGTGTCAGTCCAATTTGTTTTATAAAAGACGGGTCCATAATTGCGAGCCAGGCAGGAGAGGAAGACACTTGCAGGTTGGTGTGTGGGTTGGTCAGTTCACAACACTAAAATCCAGAGAACGCAGAACACAAAGGTTTGGAAGCTGTAGCGTTGGGCGAACACAGTAGGCTAAGGTGTAAACACAATTCACAGATAAAATGTCCGACTTGAGCGGCTGAATTAAAATGATGAAAAGTAGGTATAAAAACTTTAAAATCGGATTATCTGGTAAAATATTCAAAATTTTAAAAAAATATTTACATCACCGTGTGTCAGGATTTCAAAGCAACAAACATACAAAATTCAATGCATAAAACCAAATAGAACCACGATAAAATCACTGTAAAACACCACACACACTTTTGCTGCCTGCTGGCGCGACATCTACTCACATACCACACAAAAAATTGGTTTTCTTGTTCTTCTGGTTCCTGTTTGCTTGGGCGCGGGCAGTCACACTTGTTTTGGACACTTGTTTTGCACCTAGCTACAGTTAACAAGAAACATTTCCAGGGTGTGGATGAGACCCACAACACCAATGCCTCGCCACCCTACGGACAGTCACCTCCCAAGCTCCCGACGCCACTCGATAGCCATTTCATCAAGCAAAAGTGGGAGCTGTCCATACGTTGAATTCGGTCCTAGTCATCAGTTGGCAATGAACACAGGAGGCTGTTGGATTGGACCCAGAGGAACAATACCTGTCTGTGGTGTTGTGCCGTGATCATTGTGGGTCTTCTCCATCACGTGGCACTTGTGATGTTAGTGCATATAGAATTCACTCCCAGCACGGAGACGTCATCTTGAGAATTGAAACTGAAACTGGGGTTGTTGTTGTTGTTGTTGTTGATGCTGTTGTCGTTGTTGTTGTTGTTGTTGTTATTGTTGTTGTCGTTGTTGTTGTTGTTGCTGTTGATATTGTTGTCGTTGTTGTTGTTGTTGTTGTCGTTGTTGTTGTTGTTGTTGTCGTTGTTGTTGTTGTTGTCGTTGTTGTTGTTGTTGTCGTTGTTGTTGTTGTTGTTGTTGTTGTTGTTGTCGACCATCATGCTGTGTTGGTATGCGTGTTATGTATGAGTGTGTGTGTGTGTGTGTTGTGTTGTGTTGTGTTGTGTTGTGTTGTGTTGTGTTGTGTTGTGTGTGTGTGTGTTGTGTGTGTGTGTTGTGTTGTGTGTTTGTGTTGTGTGTGTGTGTGTGTGTGTGTGTGTGTGTTGTGTGGTGTTGTGTGTGTGTGTTTTTGTGTGTGTGTGTGTGTGTTATGTGTTGTGTGTGTGTGTGTGTTGTGTGTGTTGTGTGTGTGTGTGTGTGTGTGTGTGTGTGTGTGTGTGTGTGTGTGTGTGTGTGTGTGTGTGTGTGTGTGTGTGTGTGTGTGTGCGTATTTACTGCGTTTTGTTATTTCTCACTTCTCACTTGTTTATTTATCTCTGTACCTATTTATTTATTCATATATTTCCTGCCACCAACTCACACTGCCAGCACCTTCCCCCTTACTATAGTCCCGACAGTTAGCAGTCGAAAGCTCCCAACATAATCTTATTTCAACCACAGTGGTTGTGTGAACGGCCCCAAAAGTGGCCAGGCATGATGCTCCAGACACAGCCCATGTTGCTGTTCAGCAAGGTCTGACATGTCCCGAGGGGGATCCCAAGTTTGCCGTCTTTCCGAGCAGCCAGCAGGTCTTCCCCTGCGATCATCAGGCCTGATTCCCTGAAGTCAGCAAGGTTTTACATGCCCCGAAGGGGATCCCAAGTTTGCCGTCTTTCCGAGCAGCCAGCAGGTCTGATTTCCTGACGTCAGTGGCCAAGCCACAAGCCGAAGTGAGCAAGAAACACCACGAGGGTGCGGATGGGACCCAGAGCACCAATGCCTCGCCACTCTCCGGACAGTCACCTCCCAAGCTCCCAACGCCGCTTGAAGATGGCAGGATGTATGTTGGTTGACTTGTGTGGAGGGGATCCGACAGGAGCTATGGTGAAGATCCATTAAATTGGACATATGCAAGGCTTCCAATTTTGTACAGGCAGCAAGATTTGATCGGTAACCATGTGCTACAAAAGCCTCAATAACGCAGCCCCCGATTACCTGTCAAGCCTACTTGAGATCTATGTTCCCTCACGTACCCTCCGCTCTGCCTCCGATCCTCTGACTTTTCGCTTTCCACGCACTAAGCTCAATACCTATGGTCCACGAGCCTTCTCTGTTTCTGGTCCACTCTCCTGGAACAAACTTCCTCTCTCAGTCCGTCAGCAACCTACTTTTGTCTCCTTCAAGTCCGCTCTCAAAACTCACCTTTTCTCCTCTGCATAAAATCCTAACCTCACTCAACCCCCCTCTGCAGCCTGTCTCCGCTCGGAGGGGAATCACTTTGTTTTAATATATAATTGTATATGATGTGCTCTCTGTGGTTTTCCATTGGTTTTATTCTTGCTTTTATTGCTTTTATTCTTTCTCCCCATTTGTGGCCATGCGTGTGTGTGTGTGTGTGTGTGTGTGTGTGTGTGTGTGTGTGTGTGTGTGTGTGCGTGCGTGTGTGTGCGTGCGTGCGTGTGTGCGTGTGTGTCTTTTCGGCGCTTGGATTTGATTTTGTCGAAATTTTGCGCTATATAAATATTGTAATTATTATGTATGCATGTGCGTACGTATGTATGTATGTATGTATGTATGTATGTATGTATGTATGTATGTATGTATGTATGTATGTATACGCTTAGATTTATGTATGTATGTATGCATGTATACGCTCAGCTTAGATTTATGTATGTAAGTATGTATGCATGTATGTATGCATGTATACGCTCATATGTATGTAGGTATGTATGCATGTATACGCTCAGCGCTTAGATTTGATTTTATCAAGATTTTGCGCTATATAAATAAAATATATTATTATTATTATTATTAGTTCTTCGAATAACTGTGTAAAATGGTCATGAACCAGAAAAACAAACAAACAAACAAACAAACAAAACAACCCAAAACAACACGAAAATAGAGTAGGAACGTGATGAATATTCAATACAACCAGACAAGACAGGTGCAAATTTTCGGCCAACTGGTCTTTGTCAAGCGTAAGATCACGAACAAACAAACGTCAGATACAAAAATTAGGAGAAAAAGATTGAAACTTCCCTGCTGCTCCGTCTTTTAATTCCTATTTTTTGTATCTGGTGTTTGTTTGTTTGTAATCTTACGCTTGACAAAGGCCAGTTGGCGGATAATTAGCGCCTGTCTTGTCAGATTGTGTTATATTCGCGTTCTGATTCTTTTTGCGTGTTCTCTTTTTTTCTGGTTTCCTGTTTGCTTGAACACGGGCAGTCACAGTTGTTTAGGATTACATGATCATGTTTTTCTTTTCTTCACGATTAGACGAGCTGCGTTATTCCAAGGCCAGGAAACCGTGTGGTGATTAAACAAGTTCCCCCCCCCCTCCCCTACACACACACACCTACACATATGTACATTCAAATCCACGACGTAATGAACGAAGAAATGAATAGACAAATCTGTTAATAGAAATAAAATAAAAGTAATGAGTGTGAAGAAACCTCACGAGACTGTCACAAACCTGTCATTAAAATCTTTGTCTTTCTCTGATAATTGCCTACAGTTATCAATTCAGGTTGTGTTATTGCCCAAACATCCTCTAGGTAAACTTTGGATTACGAACAGTGAGGGTGCTAGCAAATCCCTGGATTAGCATGATGAAAAGCTGGATGGTACAGAAATAAATGCTTCACAACGTAGAAGCCTGGGACATAATTGCCACACACGCGCTAGCGTGCATGCACGCACACACACATACACACACACACACACACACACACACACACACACGCACGCACACACACACACACACACACGATTACACACACACACACGCGTACGCGTACGCACGCACGCACACACACACACAAACAAACAAACACACACACACACACACACACACAGACTCCTACACTCACACACATGCACGTTTGCTTGTCTTTTAGTAATACAATATTACAATACAATATTTTATTTATATAGCGCAAAATCTTGATAAAATCAAATCTAAGCGCTGAAACAGACATACACGCACGCACGCACACACACGCACGCACGCACGCACGCACGCACCCCCCCCCCCCCCACACACACACGCACACGCTATAAATGGGGAGAAAGAATAAAAGCAATGGAAAATTATAGAGAGCATATTATATACAATTATATATTACAATGTGATTCCCCTCCGAGTGGAGACAGGCTGCAGAGGGGATTGAGTGAGGTCAGGATTTCATGCAGAGGAGAAAAGGTGAGTTTTGAGAGCGGACTTGAAGGAGACATTAGTAGGTTGCTGACGGTCTGAGAGAGGAAGTTTGTTCCAGGAAAGTGGACCAGAAACAGAGAAGGCTCGTGGACCATAGGTATTGAGTTTAGTGCGTGGAAAGCGAAAAGTCAGAGGATCGGAGACAGAGCGGAGGGTACGTGAGGGAACATAGATCTCAAGTAGGCTTGACAGGTAATCGGGGGCTGCGTTATTGAGGCTTTTGTAGCACATGGTGTCTAGTTTGTACTGTATGCGCTTTGATACAGGGAGCCAGTGAAGTTGTGCCAGGAGAGGAGATATGTGGTCAGCTTTTTTCTTTTTGAGTACAAGGCGTGCAGCATTGTTTTGAATGCGCTGTAGGATGTGAATGGTGGAGGCAGGAAGACCAGACAGGAGTGAATTGCAATAGTCAATGCGAGACATTATGAAGGAGAGAACGAGTTTTGCAGTTGTTTCCACAGAGAGATACTTCCTGATCAGGCTTATACGATGGAGGTGATAGTAGCAAGATCTGGCAGTTTGAGAAACAAAGTTGTTCATGGAGAGGGTAGAGTCAATGCAGACACCAAGGTTTTTAGCTGAATCAGAAATTGGGACTGATGTGTTACATAATGGGAGAGAAAGAGACTGTTACCTGTTGTGATCAGAGTGACAGGGACTGACATGTATTACCTTTGGTTTACCTGTGACTGTTATCTGTTGTGATCAGAGTGACAGGGACTGACATGTATTACCTTTGTTTTACCTGTGACTGTTACCTGTTGTGATCAGAGTGACAGGGACTGACATGTATTACCTTTGTTTTACCTGTGACTGTTACCTGTTGTGATCAGAGTGACAGGGACTGACATGTATTACCTTTGGTTTACCTGTGACTGTTATCTGTTGTGATCAGAGTGACAGGGACTGACATGTATTACCTTTGTTTTACCTGTGACTGTTACCTGTTGTGATCAGAGTGACAGGGACTGACATGTATTACCTTTGTTTTACCTGTGACTGTTACCTGTTGTGATCAGAGTGACAGGGACTGACTGACATGTATTACCTTTGTTTTACCTGTGACTGTTACCTGTTGTGATCAGTGACAGGGACTGACGTGTATTACCTTTGTTTTACCTGTGACTGTTACCTGTTGTGATCAGAGTGACAGGGACTGACATGTATTACCTTTGTTTTACCTGTCACTGCCTTTGTTTCCCATGCATGTTATATACACTTTTAAGATTTTGTGAGACGAAGCTGTCTGGATGATTGTAATGTTGACAAATACAAACATGAAAATTCTGTAACAAAAATTTCTTCAGCGAATGGTTTCTTCTCTAATACCTTTGTTTTACCTGTGACTGTTACCTGTTGTGATCAGAGTGACAGGGACTGACATGTATTACCTTTGGTTTACCTGTGACTGTTATCTGTCACTGATCACAACAGGTAACAGTCACAGGTAAAACAAAGGTAATACATGTCAGTCAGTCCCATTATGTAACACATCAGTCCCAATTTCTGATTCAGCTAAAAACCTTGGTGTCAGCATTGACTCTACCCTGTCCATGAACAACTTTGTTTCTCAAACTGCCAGATCTTGCTACTATCATCTCCATCGTATAAGCCTGATCAGGAAGTATCTCTCTGTCGAAACAACTGCAAAACTCGTTCTCTCCTTCATAATGTCTCGCATTGACTATTGCAATTCACTCCTGTCTGGTCTTCCTGCCTCCACCATTCACATCCTACAGCGCATTCAAAACAATGCTGTACGCCTTGTACTCAAAAAGAAAAAAGCTGACCACATATCTCCTCTCCTGGCACAACTTCACTGGCTCCCTGTATCAAAGCGCATACAGTACAAACTAGACACCATGTGCTACAAAAGCCTCAATAACGCAGCCCCCGATTACCTGTCAAGCCTACTTGAGATCTATGTTCCCTCACGTACCCTCCGCTCTGCCTCCGATCCTCTGACGTTTCGCTTTCCACGCACTAAGCTCAATACCTATGGTCCACGAGCCTTCTCTGTTTCTGGTCCACTCTCCTGGAACAAACTTCCTCTCTCAGTCCGTCAGCAACCTACTTTTGCCTCCTTCAAGTCCGCTCTCAAAACTCACCTTTTCTCCTCTGCATAAAATCCTAACCTCACTCAACCCCCCTCTGCAGCCTGTCTCCGCTCGGAGGGGAATCACTTTGTTTTAATATATAATTGTATATGATGTGCTCTCTGTGGTTTTCCATTGGTTTTATTCTTGCTTTTATTGCTTTTATTCTTTTCTCCCCATTTGTGGCCATGCATGTGTGTGTGTGTGTGTGTGTGTGTGTGTGTGTGTGTGTGTGTGTGTGTGTGTGTGTGTGTGTGCGCGTGCGTGCGTGCGTGTGTGCGTGTGTGTCTTTTCGGCGCTTGGATTTGATTTGGTCGAGATTTGCGCTATATAAATATTGTAATTATTATGTATGCATGTGCGTACGTATGTATGTATGTATGTATGTATGTATACGCTTAGATTTATGTATATATGTATGTATGCATGTATACGCTCAGCTTAGATTTATGTATGTAAGTATGTAAGCATGTATGTATGCATGTATACGCTCATATGTATGTAGGTATGTATGCATGTATACGCTCAGCGCTTAGATTTGATTTTGTCAAGATTTTACGCTATATAAATAAAATATATTATTATTATTATTATTAATAAAAAAAAAAAGCATTCAGACAGTACATGTATTGATGATATATTTCCCTGGATGAGCAACAACAAACTGAAGCTGAACACAAACACAACTGGATGTTGGCAATCACTTCATAGTTTGAATTGGTTGGCAGTAAGTATGCAAATATTGGTGTTACTGATATTTCATTCCAAACCCCTGTGACATAAAACACCTAACAGCCAAAAATACACGGTTAAAACATTTACATAAAACACCTAACAGCCAAATATACACGGTTAAAACATTTACATAAAACACCCCAACAGCCAAAAATACACAGTTAAAACATTTACATAAAACACCCCAACAGCCAAAAATACACGGTTAAAACATTTACATAAACACTCCAACAGCCAAATATACACGGTTAAAACATTTACATAAAACACCCAACAGCCAAAAATACACGGTTAAAACATTTACATAAACACCCCAACAGCCAAAAATACACGGTTAAAACATTTACATAAAACACCTAACAGCCAAATATACACGGTTAAAACATTTACATAAAACACCTAACAGCCAAATATACACGGTTAAAACATTTACATAAAACACCCCAACAGCCAAAAACACATGGTTAAAACATTTACATAAAACACCCCAACAGCCAAATATACACGGTTAAAAAATTTACATAAACACCCTAACAGCCAAAATTACACTTAAAACATTTACATAAACACCCAAACAGCCAAAAATACACTTAAAACATTTACATAAACACCCCAACAGCCAAAAATACACGGTTAAAACATTTACATAAACACCCCAACAGCCAAAAATACACGGTTAAAACATTTACATAAACACCCCAACAGCCAAAAATACACGGTTAAAACATTTACATAAACACCCAAACAGCCAAAAATACACTTAAAACATTTACATAAACACCCAAACAGCCAAAAATACACGGTTAAAAAATAGGGAACTTCAAACGATAGGAAACAACGGATGGCATTCCTAGGCAGATGGACAGGCGTTACCTTAGTAACCCGCTCTGTGTGGGGCCCTACAGGCTTGTTCCATCCTACATAGTCACGTGTCCATGACAGGATACAGCAATACAGACCACACACGCACACACGTGTCCATGACAGGATACAGCAATACACGCCACACACGCACACACGTGTCCATGACAGGAAGAGACAATGTTGTAATAAAATCAGTAGTAGTTGCAACCAACTCTTGGGAGAGACAGAAAATCCTTAGAAACAGGATGAAGCATCATCACCAAAAGAAGACTGTTGCTGCTATTCGAGTAGTTATTACATGTACTTTCTGTGTTTTGAGACCCAAAGGAAATGTATTTCTTGTTCTTTGTATGACCTTCTGATGGCTCCAGAAGACCACTTCAGGGACCAGAACGTTAATGAAGTCGAGTCTCAGGCTTTCTGTTATCTCAAACAGACATTAATATGCCAGCTCTATAATCCCCTTTCGACAAATATGAGATCCAAAACAAGTGTGACTGCCCGCGCCCAAGCAAAACGAACCAGAAGAACAAGAAAACCAATATAAGCGCGTATCCAACAAAACAAAACAAAACAAGCGCAAATTTTCGGCCAACTAGCCTTTGTCAAGCGCGAACGCACGGTCACAAACAGATCACAGACACCAAACAATGGATAATAAAAACGGGACTAAAAACTTCCCTGCCGCCTCGTCCAGTGGGTAAGAAATGGAATGTCCATGTCGTCATGAGCAGTAGAAAGAAGTGAGCCATCATATGAGATATTCTGTTTCTGTTCCTTCTTTCAAATCCCACCTCAAAACTTCTTTCTTCAGACAAATGTCATGCCCAGAATCAAAGTATGCGGCAAAGAATATGTATAGTCTCCCGCAATAAAATTACCAGAAATGGTAATAACAATGTATTTTCCCACGTTCCACCGTAGACTCCATAGCAACATTATCTGAAATAATAAGAATGTTATCTACAGTATTTAACAATAAATTACATTGCAAGAACATTATCTGAAATAGCAACAACGTTGTCTCCAGTGTTTAACAATAAATTACATTGCAAGAACATTGTCTGAAATAGCAACAACGTTGTCTCCAGTGTTTAACAATAAATTGCATTGCAAGAACATTGTCTGAAATAACAACAATGTTACTCTAGTGTTCAACAATAACATACATAGTAGCAAGATTATCTAAAAAGCAGAAACACCAAATCCAGTGTTCAGCATTAGAACGAATAGCAACAAATTACCTGAATTAATATCAAACTCATCTTCAGGTTTTTAGCAATAGAATACACATCAACGACATTACTTGAAAAGAAACAACACAATCTCCAGTGTTCAACAATAGAATGCATGACATAAACATTATTTGAAAGACAACAATACCATCTGAAAAGCAACAATATCATTTGCAGTGTTCAACAATAGCATGAAAAACAACAATTCATCTGAAATAACAATAACACCATCTCCAGTGTTCAACAATAGAACTCATGACAAAAACATTACGTGATAGACAACAATACCACCTGAATAGAAACAATATCATCTGCAATATTCAACATTAAAATACATATCAATAACATTATGTGAAAAGCAACAACATAATTTGCAATATTCAACAATAAAATACATATCAATAACATTATGTGAAAAGCAACAACATAATTTGCAATATTCAACAATAAAATACATATCAATAACATTATGTGAAAAGCAACAACATAATCTGCAATATTCAACAATAAAATACATATCAATAACATTATCTGAAAAGCAACAACATAATCTGCAATATTCAACAATAAAATACATATCAATAACATTATCAGACAAGACACAACATAATCTGCAATATTCAATAATAAAATACATATCAATAACATTATCAGACAAGAAACAACATAATCTGCAATATTCAACAATAAAATACATATCAATAACATTATCAGACAAGAAACAACATAATCTGCAATATTCAACAATAAAATACATATCAATAACATCAGACAAGAAACAACAAAATTTGCAATGTTAACAATAAAATACATATCAATAACATTATCAGACAAGAAACAACAACATAATAATAATAATAATAATTACAATATTTATATAGCGCAACATCTTGATAAAATCAAATCTAAGCGCTGAAGCAGACACACACGCACGCACGCACGCACGCACGCACACACACGCACACACACACACACACACACACGCATGGCTATAAATGGGGAGAAAGAATAAAAGCAATAAAAGCAATAAAAGCAAGAATAAAACCAATGGAAAATTATAGAGAGCATAGCATATACAATTATATATTATAACCATGTGATTCCCCTCCGAGCGGAGACAGGCTGCAGAGGGGGGAGGGGGGGTTGAGTGAGGTTAGGATTTTATGCAGAGGAGAAAAGGTGGGTTTTGAGAGCGGACTTGAAGGAGACAAAAGTAGGTTGCTGACGGACTGAGAGAGGAAGTTTGTTCCAGGAGAGTGGACCAGAAACAGAGAAGGCTCGTGGACCATAGGTATTGAGCTTAGTGCGTGGAAAGCGAAAAGTCAGAGGATCGGAGGCAGAGCGGAGGGTACGTGAGGGAACATAGATCTCAAGTAGGCTTGACAGGTAATCGGGGGCTGCATTATTGAGGCTTTTGTAGCACATGGTGTCTAGTTTGTATTGTATGCGCTTTGATACAGGGAGCCAGTGAAGTTGTGCCAGGAGAGGAGATATGTGGTCAGCTTTTTTCTTTTTGAGTACAAGGCGTACAGCATTGTTTTGAATGCGCTGTAGGATGTGAATGGTGGAGGCAGGAAGACCAGACAGGAGTGAATTGCAATAGTCAATGCGAGACATTATGAAGGAGAGAACGAGTTTTGCAGTTGTTTCGACAGAGAGATACTTCCTGATCAGCCTTATACGATGGAGATGATAGTAGCAAGATCTGGCAGTTTGAGAAACAAAGTTGTTCATGGAGAGGGTAGAGTCAATGCAGACACCAAGGTTTTTAGCTGAATCAGAAATTGGGACTGATGTGTTACATAATGGGAGAGAAAGAGGAGGTAGCTGAGAAAGTTTCTGACGGGTGCCAATGAGGATAGCTTCTGTCTTGTCGTCATTAAGCTGAAGTTTATTGTAATCTGCAATATTCAACAATAAAATACATATCAATAACATTATCAGACAAGAAACAACATAATCTGCAATGTTCAACAATAAAATACATATCAATAACATTATCAGACAAGAAACAACATAATTTGCAATGTTAACAATAAAATACATATCAATAACATTATCAGACAAGAAACAACATAATCTGCAATATTCAACAATAAAATACATGTCAATAACATTATCAGACAAGAAACAACATAATCTGCAATATTCAACAATAAAATACATATCAATAACATTATCAGACAAGAAACAACATAATCTGCAATATTCAACAATAAAATACATATCAATAACATTATCAGACAAGAAACAACATAATCTGCAATATTCAACAATAAAATACATATCAATAACATTATCAGACAAGAAACAACATAATAATAATAATAATAATAACGAAGATTTGTTGAGCGCCTTTTCTCGACTGAGCTCTAAGCGCTTTACATCGATACAAATTATGATAATGACTAGAGCAAATCAAACAATCACTAAATCAAACAAGCAAATGAATCAACAAATGAATAAAACTCAAAAAGACATGCTCGCAATGCCCCTCCCCCCCTCCCCCGCACACACACACACCCCACCCCACCTGCACATACTGGCGTGCCGCACGCGCGCACGCGCATGCATGCACACCCCCCCCCCCCACACACACACCGCTCCAAAGACACATGGAAAATATAAACACTAGAGGTAAAGTGGATTGGGGGCAGCGGAAGGGGGGGGGGGTCACTGAGGGAATTCCAGAGGAGGGTGGGAGGCGGCGTAAGATAGAACCGGGATCAGTGTTGCTTAAATAAACAGGAGAGATGCAGTGGATTGGGGGCAGCGGGAGGGGGGCGGGGCACTGAGGGGATTCTAGGGGGGGTGGGGGGAGGGAGGCGGCGTAAGATAGGGCCGGGTCAGTATTGCTTAAACAGATAGGTCTTCAGAGAGGACTTGAAAGAGGCTGTAGAAGTAGAATGTCTATTGGTGAGGGGGAGGGTATTCCAGATGGTTGGACCCTGATAGGAGAAACAACGCTGACCAAAGGATTTTGTTCTAACAGTAGGGAGACAGAGAATGCGATCATCAGATGAGGAACGGAGATTTCGAGAAGGGACGTAGAGGCGAAGAATGTCAGACAGATAATCAGGGCCTGTGCCAGAGACAGATGAGAAACAGATTGAAGAAAGTTTATATGAGATTCTAGATTGTACAGGTAGCCAGTGCAAGGATTTCAGAAGAGGTGTGATATGTTCATGTTTGGGTGACTTGAGAATCAGCCTTGCAGCATTGTTTTGTACTTTTTGGAGCTTTTGAAGCAGATACTTTGGCACGCCTGCAAGAAGAGCATTACCATAATCAAGCCTGGATAAAACAAAGGAACAAACCAGAGTTTTGGTTGCATCTACAGACAGATAGTGGCGGATGGTGCTTATTCTCCTAAGTTCCAGGTATGCTATCCTGCAGACATTTGATATGTGAGATTTAAAAGAAAGGGTCTGATCAAAAATGACACCAAGGTTACGAACATGGGGAGAAATCTGAATGTCAGCACCATCAATACAAATCGCGTCTGGAAGTGAGGGATGTTTTTCAAATTTTGGAGGAACAGTTAACAAAACTTCTGTTTTTTCTTCATTGAACTGCAGTTTGTTGAGTGTCATCCAAGCCTTTAAATCATATATGCAGTTTTGAGTACTTTCAATCACTTGATGGATTTGAGTAATTGGGCTGGACTGATAGAGCTGTGTGTCGTCAGCAAAGCTTTCATGTGATAGAGAGTGACGGTTAACTATCCCAGAGATAGGTGTTGTGTACATGATAAACAACACAGGTCCCAGCACAGAACCCTGTGGAACTCCGTATTCCAATCGCGTAGCAGGTGAGCAGAGGCCATTTACTAAGACTTTTTGTGTACGCTCACTAAGATAAGACTTTATCCAAGCAAGGACGGTACCCTGAATGCCAAAAGAATATTGCAGTCTAAACAGAAGAATTTCATGGTCAATCGTATCAAATGCTGCTGATAGATCAAGAAGAGAAAGAACAGAAATTCTATCATCATCAAGCGATGTGAGAAGATCATTTGCAACTTTTAAGAGGGCAGTTTCTGTGCTGTGACCTGCTCTATAGGCTGATTGATGTGGGTCGAGGAGATTATGGGTCTTAAGATGGTCAAGAAGCTGAGCCAGTACAACTCGTTCAATCAGTTTGGCCAAAAATTTCAAATTTGAGACAGGTCTATAGTTTTTCAAGATGTTGGGATCAAGGGAGGGCTTCTTTATCAAAGGGCGGATGATGGCTGATTTGTAAGTACTGGGGAAAATACCACTTGAAAGAGAGTCATTAATAATATGAGTTATACACGACAAAAGGACATCAAGACAATCAGACAAAAGGTGGGCTGGGACTGAATCAAGTTCACAAGATTTCTGTGGAGAAGCAAGCATGATTTTCCGTACTGCTTCAGTAGTTACACTTTGAAATGAAACAAGGGGTTCACCACAGAAAGACCTGTCACTTGAGTGAAGGGAGCCACAAGTTGTAGACACGTCAAGATTGTCACGAATAGTTCTTATCTTTGCACTAAAGAAATCAGAAAAATGGAGTGGTAGTTCAGTTGGTGATATAACAGATGGTAGAGTGGTGGTCTGTTTTTTTCCTAAAAGAGTATTTAAAACACCAATAATCTGCAATATTCAACAATAAAATACATATCAATAACATTATCAGACAAGAAACAACATAATTTGCAATGTTAACAATAAAATACATATCAATAACATTATCAGACAAGAAACAACATAATTTGCAATGTTAACAATAAAATACATATCAATAACATTATCAGACAAGAAACAACATAATTTGCAATGTGCAACAATAAAATACATATCAATAACATTTTCAGACAAGAAACAACATAATCTGCAATATTCAACAATAAAATACATATCAATAACATTATCAGACAAGAAACAACACGATCCGCAATGTTCAAGAGAACAGCACATAGCACCAGTATTTGCAATGTTAACAATAAAATACATATTAATAACATTATCAGACAAGAAACAACATAATTTGCAATGTTAACAATAAAATACATATTAATAACATTATCAGACAAGAAACAACATAATTTGCAATGTTAACAATAAAATACATATCAATAACATTATCAGACAAGAAACAACATAATTTGCAATGTTAACAATAAAATACATATCCATAACAGTATAAGACAAGAAACAACATAATTTGCAATGTTAACAATAAAATACATATTAATAACATTATCAGACAAGAAACAACATAATTTGCAATATTCAACAATAAAATACATATCAATAACATTATCAGACAAGAAACAACATAATTTGCAATGTTAACAATAAAATACATATCAATAACATTATCAGACAAGAAACAACATAATTTGCAATGTTAACAATAAAATACATATCCATAACAGTATAAGACAAGAAACAACATAATTTGCAATGTTCAACAATAAAATACATATCAATAACATTATCAGACAAGAAACAACATAATCTGCAATGTTCAACAATAAAATACATATCAATAACATTATCAGACAAGAAACAACATAATCTGCAATGTTCAACAATAAAATACATATCAATAACATTATCAGACAAGAAACAACATAATCTGCAATGTTCAACAATAAAATACATATCAATAACATTATCAGACAAGAAACAACATAATCTGCAATATTCAACAATAAAATACATATCAATAACATTATCAGACAAGAAACAACATAATCTGCAATAATGCTACCAATTTTGAAGAACAAGGTCTCCCAACAGTGTAAAAATCGCTACTCACAGTTCCGTAGCTTTCGATGGCGTTCTCGCCATCTTCGTCAGCGCTCTAATGCTGTCTGCGTGAATCTCTACTCAGATCTCGCGAACATGGGATGAACCCAGTTCACGAGATCGAATCAGAGAATGGTACACCGGGGGCAGGGTGTAACGGCCCCGGTCCCTGTTGAGCGGGGGGTTGGTGGCTGCGATGTAGATGGCCTCCTTGACTCCTCGCTGGAACCACTTAATCTGCAATGTTCAACAATAAAATACATATTAATAACATTATCAGACAAGAAACAACATGATCCGCAATGTTCAAGGGAACAGCACATAGCAACAGTATTACCTGAAAAGCAACAATATTATCTCTATTGCTCAACAATAGAATACATAGCAACAGCATTATGTAAAAAACAACAATATTATCTCCTGGTCTCAACGATAGAATACATAGTAACGAGGCTATCTGAACAGTTACAACATCACTTTCAGCGTTCAACAATACAATACATGGCAAACAGATCATCTGAAATGCAGCAATATCATCTCCACTATTCAACAATAGCATACATATTAACAACATCATCGGAAATAACAACAATATCACCTCCAGTTTCCAAAAAACAAGCCATCTGGAAAATCTAGCAACAAAATTATCAGCAACAACATTATCGGAAAAGCAACAGAACGTAAATTATATGCACTGTACAACAAGAGAACACATAGAAATAACAATATCTGAAATAACGACAATATCATTTCCTGTGTTCAACAATAGAATATATGGCAACGACGCTATCTGCACAGCAACAACATCACCTTCATTGTTCAACAATAAAAAACATAACAAAGACATTATGTGAAATGCAACAATATCATCTCCAGTGTTCAACAATAGAATACATAGCAACAATATCATCTCCAGTGTTCAACAATAGAATACATAGCAACAATATCATCTCCAGTGTTCAACAATAGAATACATAGCAACAATATCATCTCCAGTGTTCAACAATAGAATACATAGCAACAATACCATCTCCAGTGTTCAACAATAGAATACATAGCAACAATATCATCTCCAGTGTTCAACAATAGAATACATAGCAACAATATCATCTCCAGTGTTCAACAATAGAATACATAGCAACAATATCATCGGAAATAGCAACAATATCATCGGAAATAGCAACAATATCTCCAGTTTCAAAAACAAATATGTCTGAAAAAAATAGCAACAAAATTAACAACAACAAAAATAACAACAACAAAATTAACAACAACAAAAATAACAACAACAAAATTAACAACAACAACATCAGAAAAGCAACAGCACGTGTATCATCTGCAGTGCACAACAACAGAACACATAACAACAATAGTATTTGCAAATAACAACAATATCATCTCCAATCTTCGACAATAGAACACTTTGCGACACTATTATCTGCAATAACAAACAATATCATCTCCATTGTTCAACAATAGAACACAGCAACAACATTATCTGCAATAACAACAATATCATCTCCATTGTTCAACAATAGAACACAGCAACAACATTATCTGCAATAACAACAATATCATCTCCATTGTTCAACAATAGAACACAGCAACAACATTATCTGCAATAACAACAATATCATCTCCATTGTTCAACAATAGAACACAGCAACAACATTATCTGCAACAACAACAATATCATCTCCATTGTTCAACAATAGAACACAGCATCAACATTATCTGCAATAACAACAATATCATCTCCAGTATTCGACAATAGAACACAGCATCAACATTATCTGAAATAACAACAATATCATCTCCATTGTTCAAGAATAGAACACAGCAACAACATTATCTGAAATAACAACAATATCATCTCCAGTATTCGACAATAGAACACAGCATCAACATTATCTGCAATAACAACAATATCATCTCCAGTATTCGACAATAGAACACAGCATCAACATTATCTGAAATAACAACAATATCATCTCCAGTATTCGACAATAGAACACAGCATCAACATTATCTGCAATAACAACAATATCATCTCCAGTATTCGACAATAGAACACAGCATCAACATTATCTGAAATAACAACAATATCATCTCCAGTATTCGACAATAGAACACAGCATCAACATTATCTGCAATAACAACAATATCATCTCCAGTATTCCACAATAGAACACAGCATCAACATTATCTGAAATAACAACAATATCATCTCCATTGTTCAAGAATAGAACATAGCAACAACATTATCTGCAATAACAACAATATCATCTCCAGTATTCCACAATAGAACACAGCATCAACATTATCTGAAATAACAACAATATCATCTCCATTGTTCAAGAATAGTAATAATAATATAATAATAATAATAATAATAATAATAATAATTACAATATTTATATAGCGCAAAATCTTGATAAAATCAAATCTAAGCGCTGAAGCAGACACACACGCAAGCACGCACGCACGCACGCACGCACACACACGCACGCACACACACACACACACACACACACACACACACACACACACACACACACACACACACACACACACACACACACACACACGCATGGCTATAAATGGGGAGAAAGAATAAAAGCAATAAAAGCAAGAATAAAACCAATGGAAAATTATAGAGAGCATAGCATATACAATTATATATTATAACCATGTGATTCCCTCCGAGCGGAGACAGGCTGCAGAGGGGGGGGGGGGGGGGGGGGGGTTGAGTGAGGTTAGGATTTTATGCGGAGGAGAAAAGGTGAGTTTTGAGAGCGGACTTGAAGGAGACAAAAGTAGGTTGCTGACGGACTGAGAGAGGAAGTTTGTTCCAGGAGAGTGGACCAGAAACAGAGAAGGCTCGTGGACCATAGGTATTGAGCTTAGTGCGTGGAAAGCGAAAAGTCAGAGGATCGGAGGCAGAGCGGAGGGTACGTGAGGGAACATAGATCTCAAGTAGGCTTGACAGGTAATCGGGGGCTGCGTTATTGAGGCTTTTGTAGCACATGGTGTCTAGTTTGTACTGTATGCGCTTTGATACAGGGAGCCAGTGAAGTTGTGCCAGGAGAGGAGATATGTGGTCAGCTTTTTTCTTTTTGAGTACAAGGCGTGCAGCATTGTTTTGAATGCGCTGTAGGATGTGAATGGTGGAGGCAGGAAGACCAGACAGGAGTGAATTGCAATAGTCAATGCGAGACATTATGAAGGAGAGAACGAGTTTTGCAGTTGTTTCGACAGAGAGATATTTCCTGATCAGCCTTATACGATGGAGATGATAGTAGCAGGATCTGGCAGTTTGAGAAACAAAGTTGTTCATGGAGAGGGTAGAGTCAATGCAGACACCAAGGTTTTTAGCTGAATCAGAAATTGGGACTGATGTGTTACATAATGGGAGAGAAAGAGGAGGCAGCTGAGAAAGTTTCTGACGGGTGCCAATGAGGATAGCTTCTGTTTTGTCGTCATTAAGCTGAAGTCTATTGTGTGTCATCCAGTTCTTAATGTCCGAGTAACACTCAGTGGTGCGAGTCAACAGGCGCTGTATATTATCAGGTGAGTCACTGTCTTGAAGTTGGGTGTCATCAGCATAGAAGTGGTGTTTTATAGAATGGGAGTTGATGATGGTGGACAGGGGGGAGGTGTAAAGAGTGAAAAGAACAGGGCCAAGGACAGATCCTTGTGGAACACCACAGGTCAGGTATGCAGGTTGAGAGTAAGTGCCATTGATGAGAACGGTTTGTTTTCTGTTGGATAGGTATGAAGTGAACCAAGACAGAGCAATGTCAGAGATGCCAAAAGTATGATGAAGTCTAGAAAGGAGAATACCATGATCAATGGTATCAAAGGCTGCAGACAGATCAAGGAGTGTGAGGAGAGAGACTTTGCCAGTATCAGTTGCAAGGAGGAGATTGTTGAGAATGTGTAGTAGGGCAGTTTCAGTGCTATGGCACTGGCGGTAGGCTGACTGGAAAGGATTGAGGAGATTGTTGGCAGACAGGTGAGAGTTCAGCTGGTTGAGGACGACTTTTTCAAGGAGTTTTGACAAGAAAGAGAGATTAGAGATAGGCCGGTAATTTTTCAGTTCATTTGGATCTAAATTGTGTTTCTTGAGGAGAGGGTGAACAATAGCAGACTTGAAAGAATCAGGGACAGTTCCAGTTTGAAGAGAAGTGTTGATGATGTCAGTGATGAATGGGAGGAGAGTAGGGAGACAGTCGGCGTAGAGAGAACCTGGAAGAGGATCCAGCTCGCAGGTTTTGAACGACATGGATCTGATTGTGTTGAGAATTTCTTCTTGTGAGACTGGGTTAAAAGTAGTAAGAGGTGTGCCAGAGAAGGAAGGGTCAGGTGGGCATGGTTGACAGGGTGTCCTGTCAAGCCTGTCACGAAGAGTTTGTATTTTGGTGGTGAAATAGTTGGAGAATACAGATGGGAGTTCTTCATTTGTATGTTTTGTTGGGAGAGGTAAATCTTTTCGTGTGCCAAGGAGATGATTCATGGTTGTAAAGAGTTCTTTTGAAGAAGAGGCATTCAGGATTTTGGTTTGGAAATAGCTTGTTTTTGCTGATGCAATGAGGGTGGATACTTTTGTTTTAGAGGCTTGGAAAAGTTGCCTGTGTACAGTGACAATAGAACACAGCATCAACATTATCTGCAATAACAACAATATCATCTCCAGTATTCCACAATAGAACACAGCATCAACATTATCTGAAATAACAACAATATCATCTCCATTGTTCAAGAATAGAACACAGCATCAACATTATCTGAAATAACAACAATATCATCTCCAGTATTCGACAATAGAACACAGCATCAACATTATCTGCAATAACAACAATATCATCTCCATTGTTCAAGAATAGAACATAGCAACAACATTATCTGCAATAACAACAATATCATCTCCATTGTTCAACAATAGATCACATAGCAACAACATTATCTGAAATAACAACATTTCCAGTGTTCAACAACGGTTTATATACCAACAACATGATCGGAAAAGAATTTGTTGGAACAGTGTGTGTGTGTGTGTGTGTGTGTGTGTGTGTGTGTGTGTGTGTGTGTGTGTGTGTGTGTGTGTGTGTGTGTGTGTGTGTGTTTGTGTGTGTGTGTGTGTGTGTGTGACAGACAGAGGGAGAGAGAGACAGAGAGAGAGAGAGAGAAAGAGAGAGACAGACAGACAGACAGACAGACGGACAGAATGTCAGAACATGGGTCAAGGGTCATTCGCTGAACGGGTCTGAGTGTACCCTAGCTCACAGCATCCTCTGTATGTGTGTGTTTGTGTGTGTTTGTGTGTGAGTGTTTGTGTGTGTGTTTGTGTGTGTGTGTTTGTGTGTGTATGTGTGTTTTGTGTGTGTGTGTGTTTGTGTGTGTTTGTGTGTGAGTGTTTGTGTGTGTGTGTTTGTGTGTGTGTGTTTGTGTGTGTATGTGTGTTTGTGTGTGTGTGTTTTGTGTGTGAGTGTTTGTGTGTGTGTGTTTGTGTGTGTGTGTTTGTGTGTGTTTGTGTCTTTGTGTCTTTGTGTGTGTGTCTTTGTGTGTGTGTGTTAGTGTCTTTGTGTATGTGTGTGTCGTGTGTGTGTATTTGTGAATGTGTGTGTGTGTGTGTGTGTGTGTGTGTGTGTGTGTGTGTGTGTGTTGTGTGTGTGTGCGTGTTATGGGACAGAGGATATGACAACATGAGTCAAGAGTCATTCGCCAAACAGGTTTGAGAATATGCTCGCTCAGCATCTTTTGTGTGTTTGTGTGTGTGTGTGTGTGTGTGTGTGTGTGTGTGTGTGTGTGTGTGTGTGTGTGTGTGTGTGTGTGTGTGTGTGTGTGTGTGTGACAGAGGGAGGATGACAATTTGGGTCATGGGTCACACACCTTTCTCTCCTTCTGTCTGCCCGCCCCCACACCTCCACTCAGTTTGTGCCTGCTTCGTACCTGGAGGTTTCGTCGTTGTTGCTGATTGCTTTGGTAAAAGGAGAGAGTGCGCGCCTTGCTTTGATTCCTGAGTCAAGATATGGCGCCTTATAAATGCCATTATTATTGTTATTGTTATTATTATTATTATTATTATTATTATTATTATATTATTACTATTATTATTATTATATTATTATTATTATTATTGTTGTTGTTGTTGCTGCTATTATTATTATTATCGAAAGTATTATTATTATTATTATTATATTATTATTATATTATTATTATTATTGTTGTTGTTGTTGTTGTTGCTATTATTATTATTATCGAAAGTATTATTATTATTATTATTATCGAAAGCAACATATCCACAGCAGTATTCAACAAAAGAATACACGGCAACAACATCATCGGAAAACAACAGTATCATCTTCAGGGACCCAGGGAGAAAATATTGGACGGACTTGGAGAGTGGCTGAGGACAGAGAGGGTGGAAGATGTGCTTGCGGCAACAAGGGATAGACGCATATGGAGGTCCATGATGGCCAACGCCATGTAGCAAGGCACTTGATCGTCATCATCATCATCTTCAGTTTCCAGACAAAAAGCTGTCTGAAAAGTCTAGCAACAAAATTATCAGAACTATAGAGCGACAACTCTACCAGGACTATCCAACACTAACCGCATCAGACACATCCAGCAACGAAATAAAGTGAACTATCCAACAAACATGGACCATAACAGCAGACATTGAAAGAAGGATACAGGCAATGGAGATGAGATGCTTCCGCAAACTCCTTGGTATCTCGTACAAAGATCATATAACCAATAAGGAAGTGAAAACCCGAATCGAAAACGCCATCGGACCGTATGAAGACCTCCTGACCTCAGTGAAAAGACGCAAACTGAGGTGGTACGGGCACGTCACACGATCATCTGGACTGGCCAAGACCGTCTTGCAGGGAACAGTTCAGGGAGGGAGACGAAGAGGCAGACAGAGAAAAAGATGGGAAGACAATATCAGAGAGTGGACTGGCCTTGAATGGAATATCATTCTGCGGAAAGCTGAGGACCGTGAGGAGTGGAGGAAGTTGGCTGCAAAATCTTCAGTGGTGCCCCAACGGTCAACCAGACTACGGGACTGATGATGATGATGATGATCCAACAAAAAATTCATCAGAACTGTACAAAGACAAAATTTATCTGAAGTACCCCAGCATGACAAAGGGGATAATAATGGTGATAATATCGAGTTCCGTTCTTGAATGAGACTGTGTGTGACACGGCTGTGCTTTACGCAATTGTCATATTATATAATCTGGCGTCAACCAGGCCCGAGAGATACCGGCAACTGCAATGTAAGTCAGGACATTTGAGCAACACCCTCGATGAAACATCTCTGAAGTGGATGAGACTCGATCGTGTGGTCCTTAGTCTTGCTAACACGATCACAACACACTCAGTTTCAAACATTAAACTTAGACTTCGAAAACGTTTAAAAAATGATTAAGAAAATATTGTCTTCACCTAGTTGATAGACGGCTGAGCATTTGGGCATTGACTGGGGGTGGGGGTGGAGGGTTCTGTCATGTGAGACGAGGTTATACAGAACAGCTAGTTGTGTTGTTATTCAGACCTTTATTTATTTATCATTTACTTTATATGTCTGTTTCTTTTTTGAAGGTAAGATACACACAAACACATGTCATTTACATGTAATCAAGATTATTCCAGCGGACGGCTGATAAAACACCAATATAAAACACAGACTAGATGGAACATAGTCTAGGTAGGGCCTCAGGACCTGGCCAGCTCATGGGTTTATGTGCAGGCTTAAGGCTTGTGCCATGATCATTATGCACATGGTACCTGTGACGTTAGTGTATATGGAATTCGTTCCCAGCGCGGAGACGTCGTCTTGAGAAACTGACACTGAAACTGAAACTGAGAAACGTTTTACTACTCGAAAATGGTAGCATCAACTCTGTGTATGGGCTGGTTGAGGCTAAAAATGTTCAGTATCAACTCTCTCCCCTCCGTCGAGAGGTGCAGTCAATAACTGTACGACGATGCAAACCTGTCTTCGCTTGATGTGGGTCCTGTTTGTTTTATCGTTATCCTCCACTTCCCCCTCCACCCTCAGGATGTGTGAGGATAACGGCATCAGTGGTTGTTGTTGCTGTGAAGGACAATGGTCTTCCTCTTTGATCGGATTTCTTTGTGCTGAACCAATCTATTGCATCTCATACATACAAATGCAGAGCTCTCTCTCTCTCTCTGTCTCTGTCTGTCTGTCTGTCTGTCTCTGTCTGTCTGTTTGTCTGTCTCTCTCTCTTTCTCTGTCTGTCTCTGTCTGTCTGTTTGTCTGTCTGTCTCTCTCTCTCTCTTCATCTCCATCTGTCTGTCTGTCTCTACCTCTCCATCTGTCTGTCTGTCTGTCTGTTTGTCTTTCTGTCTGTCTAAATGTCTCTTCCTCTCCATCTGTCTGTCTGTCTGTCTGTCTGTTGTCTCTCTGTCTCTTTCTGTCTGTCTGTCTGTTTGTCTTTCTGTCTGTCTATATGTCTCTTCCTCTCCATCTGTCTGTCTGTCTGTCTGTTGTCTCTCTCTTTCTGTCTGTCTGTCTCTGTCTGTCTGTTTGTCTGTCTGTCTGTCTCTCTTTCTCTCTCTCTCTCTCTCTCTTTCATCTCCATCTGTCTGTCTGTCTGTCTCTACCTCTCCATCTGTCTGTCTGTCTGTTGTCTCTCTGTCTCTCTCTTTCTGTCTGTCTGTCTGTTTGTCTTTCTGTCTGTCTAAATGTCTCTTCCTCTCCATCTGTCTCTCTGTCTGCCTCTCTGTCTGTCTGTCTCTGTCTGTCTGTTTGTCTCTCTCTCTCTCTTTCTCTCTCTCTCTGTCTTCATCTCCATCTGTCTGTCTGTCTGTCTCTACCTCTCCATCTGTCTGTCTGTCTGTTGTCTCTCTCTCTGTGTCTCTTTCTGTCTGTCTGTCTGTTTGTCTTTCTGTCTGTCTAAATGTCTCTTCCTCTCCATCTGTCTGTCTGTCTGTTGTCTCTCTCTCTCTCTCTCTCTTTTTCTGTCTGTCTGTTTGTCTTTCTGTCTGTCTATATGTCTCTTCCTCTCCATCTGTCTGTCTTATCTGTCTCTCTTGTTGTTACCGTTCTGTTGATTTCTTACAGTATGCAAAGTACTTATAGTTCTACTTTGGACATGGGCTTGGTGCAAGAAAAAAAAAGAATGCAAGTGCATATGTGTTACCCTCGTAAAGAAAGGATCATCTTGTCTGATCTCATCTGATCTCATCCCATTCCATCTGATCTCGTGTGATCAGATCTATCCTATCCTATTCCATCCTATTCCATCTAATCTCATCTAATCTCATCTCATCTCGTCTCATCTCGTCTCGTCTCATCTCATCTCATCCTTATCTCATCCTCATCTCATCTCCATCCTCATCCTCATCCTCATCCTCAATCTCAATCTCCATCTCCATCTCCATCTCATCTAATCTCATCTAATCTCATCCTCATCTCATCCTCATCCTCATCCTCAATCTCCATCTCCATCTCATCTCATCTCATCTCATTTCATCTCATCTCATCTCATCTCATCACATCATCTCATCCTCTCATCTCATCCTCTCATCCTCTCCTCTCCTCTCATCTTATCTTATCTTATCTTTCTGTCTGTCTGTCTGTAAGTCTGTCTCTGTGTCTCTCTGTGTATCTGTCTCTGTCTAACTCTCTCTCTCTCTCCCTCTCTCTCTCTCACTCTCTCTCTCACTCACTCTCTCTCTCTCTCTCTGTCTCTGTCTCTGTCTCTCTCTATCTTGATCTATCTGTCTGTCTGTCTTTCTTTCTTTCTCGTCCTCTGAAAACGGAGTGCATGCTTATTACAACTCGTGAAAAATATCAGATAAAACTCGCACCTGTTCACTTTAACTATGTATTTGGACATATTTGGAATATAAAGTGTCAGAAACTATATATGGCAAACTCATATGAACAACACTGACAAAGTTCGCGCAAAGTACTTACATTATACGTGAAGCTTGAAATATAACACGACACACGATTCTGAGATTTTTTTTCAATTCGTGTGTTATGTCTCATATTGATCGCTATCACAATATACAATAGATGTGCTCAGGTTTATGCAAAACGTTCAAAGATCACTTCTAAACGTGTTGTAACCCTAATATCAATACGTTCTACCCTAAAGCCACTAGACCGCCCCATCACGGCAATTCCCGTGAAGTTCCGCCTACCCCGAATATGGCCCCGTCACGGGATATTCCGTGTGCGTCATAGTAAGACTTTTCCAAGCTCTATTTTAAGATCAGGGGTTCCCAATTCACTCCAATCACAAAGCTTAGTGTGTCTGCTATTAATATTTATAAAGCGAAGGATCCAATGAGATTAAAAGGGGTCAGTCTGGGCTGTTACCTAAACCACCCCCTGAAACTTTCGAGCTCACTGATCATCATGGCGGATGAAGAAACTCAACCTGGCCGAAGCGGGTGAAACGAAAGCGAACAGCAAAAGATTACAGTGACTTTGTTACCACTGATGATAAGAAAGTTCTACAATTGATAGAGGACGACGAATTTAGTCGTTATGACGAAACTGCTATGTCAAATGGCTCGCTGGAGTCGAACCAACTTTCCAGAGGAGCGGAGGGGGTGTGTCAACATCGCAATTACGAGAATAGTCCAGCAAGAGGAGAGAGAGCCCGAGTTGGAGGCTGTAACTGACCCAGATTTTGAAGAGGGTGAAGGCCAGTCAGGAGAACAATGGCTCAGACGGGGGAGAGTGAAACTGGACACAGTACAAGCGTCGTCTGCTACAGCTTACACCGGAACTGACAGGGTGGAGCAGCTTGCTCGTGGTCAAGCCACCACGCGTCTACCGTGAGGGCAGGCCATTGGCAGAAGTACAGGTAAGACCCATTGTTTGTCTTGTGTCAGTGTGTTGATAAATGGAGTGTTATCACGGAGCTGTGACTGCAAAAGAGAAGACTTTGCTGAATGGGTGTGTGGGCGTGGCACTGAGTGTGTTTGTGTCATCACTGTACTTATGTGTGTGTGTGTGTGTGTGTGTGTGGTGTGTGTGTGTGTGTGTAGCTGTGTGTGTATGTGTGTCTATATGGTTGTGTGTAGTTTGTGTGTGTGTGTGTGTGTGTGTGTGTGTGTGTGTGTGTGTGTGTGTGTGTGCTTGAAACAAGACTGAGTGAGAACTAGTGTTGCAGTGGTGCATGTGTCAATGTAGTTGTGTGTTGTGAGAGAGAGAGAGAGAGAGAGAGAGTGTGTGTTGTGTGTGTGTGTGGGTGTGTGTGTGTGTGTGTGTGTGTGTGTGTGTGTGAGTGTGTGTGAGTGTGTGTGTTGTTTCCAAGCACAAGGATGTGAACCTGATTTTTTTTTATATCCACAGGTGGTACCAGAGACTGTGAGACCAGAGGCAGGGGACAGGGAGCTTCTCAGCAGAGAGGGAGAGGGAGAGGTGCAGTATTAGACCAGCCCCTTGTGCCACCTAACAACACCCAGCCAGATATTCCACAGTTCACAGGGGAACCTGGCCTGAAGATTCAGCCTGATGGGGACAGACCTGTGGACTACTACCGGCTCTTCCTCAACAACGAGATGCTTGACAAACTTCCCTATCACCCTGGAGAAGACTGTTAGAAAGCTTTCCTCTGGCAGGAGGTGCAAGGTGTACAGCAAGAGGGGCATCAGGAAAGAAACCAACTTTGTGTGTGGATATTGTCCTTCGAACCCATCTCTTTGTGTGCAGCCTTGCTTCGTGGCGTACCACACCAAGAAAAACTACTAGTTACTGACTGATGCCCTATGTAGACACAGTGTGTGTATGTATTTTTCATCTGTGTGTTGTGTGATGTGCTATTGCAAAATTTGTAAAAAAAAAAAAAAAGAAAAAGAAAGAAAAAACAACAGTGACACTGAAAACTCGAGTCGCAAAGTGTGTGTGTGTAGATATGAACATGTATTTGGTGATTGTGATTCTTCTTGGACAGAAGGTATGGAAATACATTTTTCATTATCATTCTTTTGCTTTCTGACAATAATTCAGTTTTATTATTCACTGTTTTTCCCTTTTTTTTATACTTATATGATATCATGTCTAGAATAGTGTAAAAAAGAATAAATCCTGTTTCATTGGACATAAACTTTCAGCTGTCCTGTTGAATGGATGTGTAATTGTGATCAGTGTATAGAGGATTCAATTACCTTTCAGAAAGTATTAGTTTTATGGACTTTTATTGAGTAGTTTTTGTGTCAGAATTTTTTTTTAATTATTACCCTCCGTGATGTAATATGGCCTGGCAAATAGGGTTTTCGGAGCTAAAAAAGGGCATAGCAGCGAAAGGGCTAAGATTGCTATTCACGAGATACTATTCTGTTTTGCCTGCTGTGATTGTCTACCTTTGCACCTCTATGCACGTAAAGTTTGGTTACCTCTGGATCTTCTTTAAGGTCATTGTCCCTGCTATTCTAGACCGTCTGTATTTTCATGATCATAATACCTGAAAGAAACATGACTGTATTTTCATGATGATACTGCCTGATACCGAGATGTGGTTTCTAAGAAGAATGTTGAGAGTTCCATGGACAGCAAATAAAACAAACGAGATAGTCTTGATGGAGGCAGACACAAGTAGATCACTCATAAGGAAGATTAGGAAAAGACAGGCAACATTTATAGGTCATTTCATGAGGAAGGGGGATTTCGAGCACCTGGTCATAACGGGAAAGCTGGAGGGAAAGAGAGTACCAGGTAGACCCAGGGAGAGAATGCTGGATGGACTTGCAGAGTGGCTGGGGACGAGGAAGGTGGAGGAGATGCTAGGGGCAACGAGAGATAGGGACAAATAGAAGTCCATGATCGCCAACGCCATGCGGCAGGGCACCTGATAATGATGATGATGACTACCTGAAAAAAAACATGTCTGTATTTTCATGATAATACTGCCTGAAAGAAACATGTCTGTATCATCATGATAATACTGCCTGAAAGAAACATGTTTATATCATCATGATAATACTGCCTGAAAGAAACACTCTGTATCATCATGATAATACTGCCTGAAAGAAACATGTCTGTATCATTATGATAATACTGCCTGAAAGAAACACGTCTGTATCATCATGATAATACTGCCTGAAAGAAACACGTGTGTATCATCATGATAATACTGCCTGAAAGAAACACGTCTGTATTATTATGATAATACTGCCTGAAAGAAACACGTCTGTATCATTATGATAATACTGCCTGAAAGAAACACGTCTGTATCATCATGATAATACTGCCTGAAAGAAACATGTCTGTATCATCATGATAATACTGCCTGAAAGAAACATGTCTGTATCATCATGATAATACTGCCTGAAAGAAACACGTCTGTATCATCATGATAATACTGCCTGAAAGAAACATGTCTGTATCATCATGATAATACTGCCTGAAAGAAACATCTGTATCATCATGATAATACTGCCTGAAAGAAACATGTCTGTATTTTCATGATAATACTGCCTGAAAGAAACATGTCTGTATCATCATGATAATACTGCCTGAAAGAAACATGTCTGTATCATCATGATAATACTGCCTGAAAGAAACATGTCTGTATCATCATGATAATACTGCCTGAAAGAAACATGTCTGTATCATCATGATAATACTGCCTGAAAGAAACATGTCTGTATCATCATGATAATACTGCCTGAAAGAAACACGTCTGTATCTTCATGATAATACTGCCTGAAAGAAACATGTATCATCATGATAATACTGCCTGAAAGAAACATGTCTGTATCATCATGATAATACTGCCTGAAAGAAACATGTCTGTATCATCATGATAATACTGCCTGAAAGAAACACGTCTGTATCATCATGATAATACTGCCTGAAAGAAACATGTCTGTATCATCATGATAATACTGCCTGAAAGAAATATGTCTGTATCATCATGATAATACTGCCTGAAAGAAACACGTCTGTATCATCATGATAATACTGCCTGAAAGAAACATCTGTATCATCATGATAATACTGCCTAAAATGAAATATGTATCATCATGATAATACTGCCTGAAAGAAACACGTCTGTATCATCATGATAATACTGCCTGAAAGAAACATGTCTGTATCATCATGATAATACTGCCTGAAAGAAACATGTCTGTATCATCATGATAATACTGCCTGAAAGAAACATGTCTGTATCATCATGATAATACTGCCTGAAAGAAACACGTCTGTATCATCATGATAATACTGCCATAAAGAAACACGTCTGTATCATCATGATAATACTGCCTGAAAGAAACATGTTTGTATCATCATGATAATACTGCCTGAAAGAAACATGTCTGTATCATCATGTTAATACTGCCTGAAAGAAACATGTCTGTATCATCATGATAATACTGCCTGAAAGAAACACGTCTGTATCATCATGATAATACTGCCATAAAGAAACACGTCTGTATCATCATGATAATACTGCCTGAAAGAAACATGTTTGTATCATCATGATAATACTGCCTGAAAGAAACATGTTTATATCATCATGATAATACTGCCTGAAAGAAACATGTCTGTATCATCATGATAATACTGCCTGAAAGAAACATTTCTGTATCATCATGATAATACTGCCTGAAAGAAACACGTCTGTATCATCATGATAATACTGCCTGAAAGAAACATGTTTATATCATCATGATAATACTGCCTGAAAGAAACATGTTTATATCATCATGATAATACTCTCTGAAAGAAACACTCTATATCATCATGATAATACTGCCTGAAAGAAACATGTCTATATCATCATGATAATACTGCCTGAAAGAAACACTCTATATCATCATGATAATACTGCCTGAAAGAAACATGTATCATCATGATAATACTGCCTGAAAGAAACATGTCTGTATCATCATGATAATACTGCCAGAAAGAAACATGTATCATCATGATAATGCTGCCTGAAAGAAACACGTCTGTATCATCATGATAATACTGCCTGAAAGAAACATGTATCATCATGATAATACTGCCTGAAAGAAACACGTCTGTATCATCATGATAATATTGCCTGAAAGAAACATGTCTGTATCATCATGATAATACTGCCTGAAAGAAACATCAGTATCATCATGATAATACTGCCTGAAAGAAACATGTCTGTATCATCATGATAATACTGCCTGAAAGAAACATGTTTATATCATCATGATAATACTGCCTGAAAGAAACACGTCTGTATCATCATGATAATACTGCCTGAAAGAAACATGTTTATATCATCATGATAATACTGCCTGAAAGAAACATGTCTGTATCATCATGATAATACTGCCTGAAAAAAACATGTTTATATCATCATGATAATACTGCCTGAAAGAAACATGTCTGTATCATCATGATAATACTGCCTGAAAGAAACATGTTTATATCATCATGATAATACTGCCTGAAAGAAACAGTCTGTATCATCATGATAATACTGCCTGAAAGAAACATGTCTATATCATCATGATAATACTGCCTGAAAGAAACACTCTGTATCATCATGATAATACTGCCCGAAAGAAACACTCTGTATCATCATGATAATACTGCCTGAAAGAAACAGTCTGTATCATCATGATAATACTGCCTGAAAGAAACATGTCTGTATCATCAGATAATACTGCCTGAAAGAAACACTCTGTATCATCATGATAATACTGCCTGAAAGAAACACTCTATATCATCATGATAATACTGCCTGAAAGAAACACTCTGTATCATCATGATAATACTGCCTGAAAGAAACATCTGTATCATCATGATAATACTGCCTGAAAGAAACACGTCTGTATCATCATGATAATACTGCTGAAAGAAACATGTCTTATCATCATGATAATACTGCCTGAAAGAAACATGTCTGTATCATCATGATAATACTGCCTGAAAGAAACATGTCTGTATATCATGATAATACTGCCTGAAAGAAACATGTCTATATCATCATGATAATACTGCCTGAAAGAAACACGTCTGTATCATCATGATAATACTGCCTGAAAGAAACATGTCTGTATCATCATGATAATACTGCCTGAAAGAAACATGTCTGTATCATCATGATAATACTGCCTGAAAGAAACAGTCTTATCTCATGATAATACTGCCTGAAAGAAACATGTCTGTATCATCATGATAATACTGCCTGAAAGAAACATGTCTGTATCATCATGATAATACTGCCTGAAAGAAACATGTCTGTATCATCATGATAATACTGCCTGAAAGAAACATGTCTGTATCATCATGATAATACTGCCTGAAAGAAACATGTCTGTATCATCATGATAATACTGCCTGAAAGAAACATGTCTGTATCATCATGATAATACTGCCTGAAAGAAACACGTCTGTATCATCATGATAATACTGCCTGAAAGAAAACATGTCTGTATCATCATGATAATACTGCCTGAAAGAAACATTCTGTATCATCATGATAATACTGCCTGAAAGAAACATGTCTTATCATCATGATAATACTGCCTGAAAGAAACATGTCTGTATCATCATGATAATACTGCCTGAAAGAAACATGTTTATATCATCATGATAATACTGCCTGAAAGAAACAGTCTGTATCATCATGATAATACTGCCTGAAAGAAACATGTCTGTATCATCATGATAATACTGCCTGAAAGAAACACGTCTGTATCATCATGATAAATACTGCCTGAAAGAAACAGTCTGTATTATCATGATAATACTGCCTGAAAGAAACAGTCTGTATCATCATGATAATACTGCCTGAAAGAAACACGTCTGTATCATCATGATAATACTGCCTGAAAGAAACACGTCTGTATCATCATGATAATACTGCCTGAAAGAAACATCGTATCATCATGATAATACTGCCTGAAAGAAACACGTCTGTATCATCATGATAATACTGCCTGAAAGAAACATGTCTGTATCATCATGATAATACTGCCTGAAAGAAACACTCTGTATCATCATGATAATACTGCCTGAAAGAAACATGTATCATCATGATAATACTGCCTGAAAGAAACACTCTGTATCATCATGATAATACTGCCTGAAAGAAACACTCTGTATCATCATGATAATACTGCCTGAAAGAAACACGTCTTTATCATCATGATAATTCTGCCTGAAAGAAACATGTATCATCATGATAATACTGCCTGAAAGAAACACGTCTGTATCATCATGATAATACTGCCTGAAAGAAAAAGTGGCAAAAAATGAAAATCGAGAAATCGACTTTCTCTATAAGCGTAAGATCTAATTTATTTTACCTCAGTATATTTCTATTCACGTGCGACAGTTTGTTCTCAGCGGTGCTGTAAATATCATTACATTACCACAAAAGTATGGTCTCAGCATGCTGTAATTCTGACAGAAATTGAACTCTGACAGACTAAATAGAAATGTCATTTATCGTGGTCCTAACCGAAATTTATTTTGAAATAAGATATTGAAAAGCACGACCTTGAACTTTTATTGAGTTAATTGTATACTCCCAATGAAAAAGAACCCACAATGAAAGATGAAGTTAGAGCAGCATTGAAAAAGATGAAACCAGGAAAACCCCTGGACCAGACGATATTACTACAGAGATAATTGAAGCCCTGGAAGAATTCGGTATTGGAAAAATAACAATCCTCTTAAATGAAATTTATGACACCGAAAAAATCCCCAAAGGTATGTCAAAATCAATTTTCATTGCACTTCCAAAGAAGACAGGGGCTATAGAATGCGAACTCCATCGCACAATCAGCTTAATGAGTCATGTAACAAAAATCCTACTAAGAATAATCATGATGAGGACAAGGAACAGAATCAAAAGAGAAATAGCAGAAGAACAGTGTGGATTTGTTGAAGGGAAAAGGAACTATTAATGCCATATACATCCTAGGAACTATCATAGAGAGGCCAGTCAAGTTGAATAAGGATTGATATTTATGCTTTGTTGATTATACCAAGGCTTTCGATCGGGTAAGACATGAAGAATTGATCAACCAACTAGAAAGACTCAATATTGATGGAAAAGATCTACGAATAATCAGAAATATGTATGAGAACAAATAACAGCAATGAGAATAGGAAATGATATAAGCCCTTTCCAAAATATCAAAAGAGGGGTCAGGCAGTGTTGTGTTCTGTCACCAGATTTGTTTTCACTTCACAGCGAAACCATCATGAGAAACCTAGAAGAATGCCCTGGGATAAAGGTTGGAGGCAAATGATAAACAGCATTCATTACGCTGATGACACCTGGCTTATCGCAGAAAATGAAAGGGACCTACAAAACCTTGTGAATAAGAGAAACATAGAAAGCAAAAGTAAAGGGTTGGAGCTAAATAGCAAGAAGACTGAAGTCATGGTAATCAGTTAAAAAAACAAGAAACCTCCTCATGCAAAATAACAGCAAGCAGAACAACTTTGAGACAGGTTGATAAGTTTAAATATCTGGGAACGGTCATCTCACCAGACGGCAGAAGCATATCAGAAATAGCCAGCAAAATCGGCCAAGCCAAAACAGCATTCAGGAAGATGAAAAGCATTCTTACCAACTTCTTGAATGTTATATGGAACCGATAATGTTATAGGGTTGTGAGGCGTGGACAGTCAACAAGCAAAGCCAGAACAAGATTGAGGCAGCCGAGATGTGGTTTCTACGAAGCATGTTGAGAGTTCCATAGAAAGCAAAGAAAACAAACGAGACAGCCTTGATGGAGGCATACACAAGAAGATCATTGATAAAAAAGATTAGGAAAAGACAAGTAACATCTATAGGCCACTTTATGAGGAAAGGGGAATTAGAGCACCTGGTCACAACAGGAAAGCTGGAGGGAATGAGAACACCAGGTAGACTCAGGGAGAAAATATTGGAGGGACTTGCAGGGTGGCTGAGGACAGACAGGGTGGAAGATGTGCTTGCGGCAACAAGGGATAGATATATATGGAGGACCATGATCGCCATGATGATGATAACCGTATTCTCCCAATGGGGCATGCAGCGCATGGACGACCCCTCTTCGCCAGGCAAAGTGACTGACACCTGGCGTGTGGCGTCGGGGATATGGGAGGTAATTGTCCAATCGATTGTGAGGCATTGTTGTTTTGGGTCCGACGCGGCACTCCTGGGTGTTTCTTGATAAGGTATTTATGTGCACCTCTGGGTGTTTCTTGATAAGGTATTTATGTGCACCCCTGGGTGTTTCTTGATAAGGTATTTATGTGCACCTCTGGGTGTTTCTTGATAAGGTATTTATGTGCACCTCTGGGTGTTTCTTGATAAGGTATTTATGTGCACCCCTGGGTGTTTCTTGATAAGGTATTTATGTGCACCTCTGGGTGTTTCTTGATAAGGTATTTATGTGCACCTCTGGGTGTTTCTTGATAAGGTATTTATGTGCACCTCTGGGTGTTTCTTGATAAGGTATTTATATGAACCCCTGGATGTTTCTTGATAAGGTATTTATGTGCACCCCTGGGTGTTTCTTGATAAGGTATTTATGTGCACCCCTGGGTGTTTCTTGATAAGGTATTTATGTGCACCTCTGGGTGTTTCTTGATAAGGTATTTATGTGCACTCATGGGTGTTTCTTGATAAGGTATTTATGTGCACTCCTGGGTGTTTCGTATTTATGTGCACCCCTGGGTGTTTCTTGATAAGGTATTTATGTGCACCCCTGGGTGTTTCTTGATAAGGTATTTATGTGCACCTCTGGGTGTTTCTTGATAAGGTATTTATGCGCAGGGAAAAAAATTCATTTTCTCTACTGTGGGTGTGCTTCTGGCGCCTTGGGCCTTGCAATGCGTGATGCGAAGAATAATTGAACACAGTATGGATATAGGCTCAACCTTGGGTCTTCGTTTCTGATTTCTTTGTATTTCATTACGAGTATTAGCCCCGAACAAGAATTCATTTGCAAGCATGTTTTACATCACAAAAAAAGTCTATGTATTCTAATCATGTAATTCCATGAATGTCTGAACTTGGTGTGTCTGTATTAAGTCTGTGTCACTGACATTTATTGAAAAGATTCCTTTGGTATAAGCGTGACTGTTGATGTATTTGACAATTCAATAATTTACATAATGTTATTGCATTTTATTCTTCTAGCAGCCCGAGTTTCTCAGAGGCATGTATGCCACGTCGTTTCGCCCACACTGCGCAGGCGGCATGTTGCTGCACAGTCTGCATATTACGACGGGATAAAAACACAATTCATTACGACAGGATAAAAACACAATTCATTACGACAGGATGAAAACACAATTCATTACGACGGGATAAAAACACAATTCATTACGACTGGATAAAAACACAATTCATTACGACAGGATGAAAACACAATTCATTACGACGGGATAAAAACACAATTCATTACGACAGGATGAAAACACAATTCATTACGACAGGATGAAAACACAATTCATTACGACGGGATAAAAACACAATTCATTACGACGGGATAAAAACACAATTCATTACGACAGGATGAAAACACAATTCATTACGACAGGAGGAAAACAGTATCCATTACGAAAGGATGAAAACACAATTCATTACGACAGGATGAAAACAGTATCCATTACGACAGGATGAAAACAGTATCCATTACGACAGGATGAAAACACAATTCATTACGACAGGGTGAAAACACAATTCATTACGACAGGATGAAAACACAATTCATTACGACAGGATGAAAACACAATTCATTACGACAGGATGAAAACACAATTCATTACGACAGGATGAAAACACAATTCATTACGACAGGATGAAAACACAATTCATTACGACAGGATGAAAACACAATTCATTACGACAGGATGAAAACAATTCATTACGACAGGATGAAAACACAATTCATTACGACAGGATGAAAACACAATTCATTACGACAGGATGAAAACACAATTCATTACGACAGGATGAAAACAAAATTCATTACGACAGGATGAAAACACAATTCATTACGACAGGATGAAAACAGTATCCATTACGACAGGATGAAAACACAATTCATTACGACAGGATGAAAACACAATTCATTACGACAGGATGAAAACAGTATCCATTACGACAGGATGAAAACACAATTCATTACGACAGGATGAAAACACAATTCATTACGACAGGATGAAAACACAATTCATTACGACAGGATGAAAACACAATTCATTACGACAGGATGAAAACACAATTCATTACGACAGGATGAAAACACAATTCATTACGACAGGATGAAAACACAATTCATTACGACAGGATGAAAACAGTATCCATTACGACAGGATGAAAACACAATTCATTACGACAGGATGAAAACACAATTCATTACGACAGGATGAAAACACAATTCATTACGAAAGTTTGAAAACACAATTCATTACGACAGGATGAAAACACAATTCATTACAACAGGATGAAAACAGTATCCATTACAACAGGATAAAACCAGTATCCATTACAACAGGATAAAAACATAGCAATCCTTTACAACAGGATGAAAACACAATCCATTACAACAGGATGAAAACAGTATCCATTACAACAGGATGAAAACACAATCCATTACAACAGGATGAAAACAGTATCCATTACAACAGGATAAAAAATAGCAATCCATTACAACAGGATAAAACATAGCAATCCATTACAACAGGATAAAAACATAGCAATCCTTTACAACAGGATAAAAACATAGCAATCCTTTACAACAGGATAAAGCATAGCAATCCATTACAACAGGATAAAAACATAGCAATCCTTTACAACAGGATGAAAACACAATCCATTACAACAGGATAAAAACATAGCAATCCTTTACAACAGGATGAAAACAGTATCCATTACAACAGGATAAAAACATAGCAATCCATTACAACAGGATAAAAACATAGCAATCCTTTACAACAGGATAAAGCATAGCAATCATTTACAACAGGATAAAAACATAGCAATCCATTACAACAGGATAAAAACACAGCAATCCATTACAACAGGATGAAAACATAGCAATCCATTACAACAGGATAAAGCATAGCAATCCTTTACAACAGGATAAAAACAGCATCCATTACAACAGGATGAAAAACATATCCATTACAACAGGATAAAAACAAGTATCCATTACAACAGGATAAAACATAGCAATCCTTTACAACAGGATAAAACATAGCAATCTATTACAACAGGATGAAAAACATAGCAATCCTATTACAACAGGATAAAACATAGCAATCCTTACAACAGGATAAAAACATAGCAATCCATTACAACAGGATAAAAACAACAATCCATTACAACAGGATAAAAACATAGCAATCCTTTACAACAGGATAAAACATAGCAATCCATTACAACAGGATAAAAACAATCAATAGCAATCCTTTACAACAGGATAAAAACAACAATCCATTACAACAGGATAAAAACAAGCAATCCTTTACAACAGGATAAAAACAAGCAATCCATTACAACAGGATGAAAAACAAGCAATCCATTACAACAGGATAAAACATAGCAATCCATTACAACAGGATAAAACATAGCAATCCTTTACAACAGGATGAAAACAAGTAATCCATTACAACAGGATAAAACATAGCAATCCATTACAACAGGATAAAAACATAGCAATCCTATTACAACAGGATAAAAACAGCAATCCATTACAACAGGATAAAACATAGCAATCCATTACAACAGGATAAAAACATAGCAATCCTTTACAACAGGATAAAACATAGCAATCCATTACAACAGGATAAAAACATAGCAATCCTTTACAACAGGATAAAACAACAATCCATTACAACAGGATAAAAACATAGCAATCCTTTACAACAGGATAAAACATAGCAATCCATTACAACAGGATAAAACAGCAATCCATTACAACAGGATAAAACATAGCAATCCTTTACAACAGGATAAAACATAGCAATCCTTTACAACAGGATAAAAACACAGCAATCCTTTACAACAGGATAAAAACACAATCCATTACAACAGGATGAAAACATAGCAATCCATTACAACAGGATAAACAACGCAATCCTTTACAACAGGATAAAAACATAGCAATCCATTACAACAGGATAAAACACAGCAATCCTTTACAACAGGATAAAAACATAGCAATCCATTACAACAGGATAAAACATAGCAATCCTTTACAACAGGATAAAACATAGCAATCCATTTACAACAGGATAAAAACACAATCCATTACAACAGGATAAAAACACAATCCATTACAACAGGATAAAAACAAAGCTATCCATTACAACAGGATAAAAACATAGCAATCCATTACAACAGGATAAAACATAGCAATCTATTACAACAGGATAAAACATAGCAATCCATTACAACCAGGATAAAACATAGCAATCTATTACAACAGGATAAAACATAGCAATCTATTACAACAGGATAAAACATAGCAATCCATTACAACAGGATAAAAACAAAGCAATCCATTACAACAGGATAAAACATAGCAATCCATTACAACAGGATAAAAACAGCAATCCATTACAACAGGATAAAAACAAAGCAATCCATTACAACAGGATAAAAACACAATCCATTACAACAGGATAAAAACATAGCAATCTATTACAACAGGATAAAAACACAATCCATTACAACAGGATAAAAACAAAGCAATCTATTACAACAGGATAAAAACACAATCCATTACAACAGGATAAAAACATAGCAATCCATTACAACAGGATAAAACATAGCAATCCATTAGAACAGGATGAAAACATAGCAATCTATTACAACAGCATAAAAACAAAGCAATCCATTACAACAGGATAAAACATAGCAATCTATTACAACAGGATAAAAACAAGCAATCCATTACAACAGGATAAAACATAGCAATCCTATTACAACAGGATAAAACATAGCAATCCATTACAGCAGGATTAAACATAGCAATCCATTACAACAGGATAAAAACATAGCAATCCATTACAGCAGGATTAAAACATAGCAATCCATTACAACAGGATAAAATACAGCAATCCATTACAACAGGATAAAACATAGCAATCCATTACAACAGGATAAAAACATAGCAATCCATTACAGCAGGATGAAAACATAGCAATCCATTACAACAGGATTAAAACATAGCAATCCTGTACAACAGGATAAAACATAGCAATCCATTACAACAGGATAAAAACATAGCAATCCATTACAACAGGATAAAAACATAGCAATCCTTTACAACAGGATAAAAACACAATCCATTACAACAGGATGAAAACATAGCAATCCATTACAACAGGATAAAAACATAGCAATCCATTACAACAGGATAAAAACATAGCAATCCATTACAACAGGATGAAAACACAATCCATTACAACAGGATAAAAACATAGCAATCCATTACAACAGGATGAAAACATAGCAATCCTTTACAACAGGATAAAACATAGCAATCCATTACAGCAGGATAAAACATAGCAATCCATTACAACAGGATAAAAACATAGCAATCCATTACAACAGGATGAAAACATAGCAATCCTTTACAACAGGATAAAACATAGCAATCCATTACAACAGGATAAAACATAGCAATCCATTACAGCAGGATAAAAACATAGCAATCCATTACAACAGGATAAAAACATAGCAATCCATTATAACAGGATAAAACATAGCAATCCATTACAACAGGATAAAAACATAGCAATTCATTACAACAAGATGAAAACATAGCAATCCATTACAACAGGATAAAACATAGCAATCCATTACAACAGGATAAAAACACAATCCATTACAACAGGATGAAAACATAGCAATCCATTACAACAGGATAAAAACATAGCAATCCATTACAACAGGATAAAACATAGCAATCCATTACAACAGGATAAAACATAGCAATCCATTACAACAGGATAAAAACATAGCAATCCATTACAGCAGGATAAAAACATAGCAATCCATTACAACAGGATAAAAACATAGCAATCCATTACAACAGGATAAAAACACAATCCATTACAACAGGATAAAACATAGCAATCCATTACAGCAGGATAAAAACACAATCCATTACAACAGGATAAAAACATAGCAATCCTTTACAACAGGATGAAAACATAGCAATCCATTACAACAGGATAAAAGCAAAATCCATTGCCACAGGATAAAACAATCCCAATCCATTACGACAGGATAAAAACAAAACAAAGGGTAGTAACCTGAAACACATAGCACCATGCCAGAGAGAAGAATCAATAAAACAGTTAACTGACACACGCAGACGAAAAAATGGGAAAACTTATTTGATCGTTTGCAGACGTTTGTATTCAACAGCCATCAGTCAGAATCCCAGCAAACAGCCTGGAATGTCCAGAGTCATATGCCAGACGAAACCTCTCATGAAGAAAATCACATATGGAATGATGCTAGACATCAATATTTCACAGCATACTCACTGAGGCCCTTGTTTCTGGGTTTTTGTTCCTCCAGAAAACAAACAAACAAAACAAATGTTTATTTTCAAGGGAAATGAATAGCTTCCATTTGATATATTTTCAAAGTGTAAAGGATTTGATTTTAATTGGATTTTGATAGTTTGGATCTGATGTTTTGGTTTGTATTTTATTTGTTGTTTTTGTTTGTTTGTTTGTTGTTTTGTTTTTTTTTGTTTCTGTTTTTTTATGTGGTGTTAATTTGTTTTTGTGTTTTTATGTTATAAAGATGACTGACAGATTTTAGTGGTGAGTAATTTGAAAAGAAGAGGGATGAAAGAAAGGAAGAAGAGGGAAAGAAGAAGAAGATGCGAGAAGAAGAAGAAGTAAGAGAGGGAGAATGAAGAAGAAGAAGAGAAGAAGAATGCGAAGAAAAGAAGGAAGAAGAATGCGAAGAAGAAGAAGAAGGCGAAGAAGAAGAAGAAAAGAAGAGAATGCAAGAAGAAGAATGCGAAAGAATAGAAGAATGCGAAGAAGAAGAAATGCGAAAGAAGAATGAAGAAGAATGCGAAAGAAGAAGAGAAGAAGAAAGAAAATGGAAGAAGAAGAGAAGAAAAGAAGAAAGAAAGAAGAAGAAAGAAGAAAGAAAAAGAAGAAGAAGAAGAAGAAGAAGAAGAGAAAGAAAGAAGAAGAAAGAAGAAGAAGAAGAAATGCAAAGAAAAAGAAGAAGAAGAAGAAGAATGCAAAGAAGAAGAATGCAAAGAATGCAAAGAAGAAGAAGAATGCAAAGAAGAAGAAGAAGAATGCAAAGAAGAAGAAGAATGCAAAGAAGAAGAAGAATGCAAAGAAGAAGAAGAAGAATGCAAAGAAGAAGAAGAAAGAAGAAGAAGAAGAATGCAAAGAATGCAAAGAAGAAGAAGAAGAAGAAGAAGAAGAAGAAGAAGAAGAAGAAGAAGAAGAAGAAGAATGCAAAGAAGAAGAAGAATGCAAAGAAGAAGAAGAAGAAGAAGAAGAATGCAAAGAAGAAGAAGAAGAAGAAGAAGAGAGAAGAAGAAGAAGAAGAAGAAGAAGAGAGAAGAATGCAAAGAATGCAAAGAAGAAGAAGAATGCAAAGAAGAAGAAGAAGAATGCAAAGAAGAAGAAGAAGAATGCAAAGAAGAAGAATTGCGAAGAAGAAGAAGAAGAAAGAAAGAAAGAATGAAAGAAAGAAAGAAAGAAAGAAGAAAAGAAGAAGAAGAAGAAGAAAGAAAGAAAGAAAGAAGAAGAAGAAGAAAAGAAGAAGATGAAGATGAAGATGAAGAAGACAGAACAGGAGGAGGAGGAGAAGTGTTCACATCCCTTTGGCCTTTTCATGAATTCATGATTCTGATTCTGACTTAAAAGCTGTATCGTGTAGGCATGGAGAGTAATTTACTGGCAAGCAGGTGACCTGATGAACGTTGTATATAGCAAAGTAACATTCTGAAGCTTAGTTAGGAACTTTCAAGATATTTGGATGGGTGTCGTAAACCATCACCAGTAGCCTAAATCTGTTTTAATTACAGATTGATACAAGCATTAACAAAAGTATGTAGAGAATTTCAAAGTACTTATTAGTGCGTAGGATTCATCCGCAGGCGTTTGAAATATGCTATAATGATTTTTAGTTCTTTTCTCATTCCATGGCGTCTGAAGCGTTGGTACATATGGAATTAATTTCGAAAGCGGATATACTGTCTTGAGGGAAAAAAATGGAACTGAACCTGAAACTCTGACAAGCCATCCCGAAAAAGGGGGAGGCTAGGCACTGCTTGTCCATCATTCAAACATGCTACACAGACGTCAGTTCTGGGGAAATTGATGCCGTGTTAATAATGAAAGGTTCGGCAAGTGCAAAATGTCACATTATCACCTCCTGTGCTGTATTGTCTTATCCCCAGAGAAACAAAAGAACAGCTACATGTGGTCCTCTTTCTGCTCCGTTGTTGCGCCTTTGTTGCCAGTGGCTCTCATATGTTCAGCAGATACTGTGGTGGATTGTAACATATCAGGTGACATGAGCTTGTCTGTCTGTCTGTCTTTGGTACTGATATCATCAATACATACAGTGGTGTACCATAAAATCTCATGTTTGTCTGTTTGTCTGTCTGTCGGTCCCCTCTCTTTGTCTGTTTATAGACCCTCTCTTTCTCGTTTCCTGTCTCTGTCTGTGTCCCTTTCTCAGTCTGTGTATCCCTCTGTCTGTCTCTCATTATCTATCTATCTGTGTGTCTGTCTGTCTCTCCCTCTGTCCTTCTCTCTCTCACTCCCCCTCTCTGTCTGTCTCTGTCTCTCTGTGTCTCTCTGTCGCTCTCTGTCTCTGTCTGTCCGTCTCTCCATCTGTCTGTTTCTGTCTCTCGCTGTCGCTGTCTCTGTCTGTCTGTCTGTCAGTTACTCACTCACTCACTCTCTCTCTCTCTCTCTCTCTCTCTCTCTCTCTCTCCCCCCTCATGGGCAACTATGTAAGTTGGCCTGCTCAGTAGATTCCCTGTCTTCAGCCACTCTGCAAGTCTGTCTAGTATTTTCTCCCTGGGTCTACCCGTTGCTCTCCTTCCCTCCAGTTTTTCCGTTGTGACCAGGTGTTCTAATTCCCCTTTCCTCATAAAATGGCCTATGAATGTTGCCTGCCTTTTCCTAATCTTCCTTATGAGTGATCTGCTTTGTCTGCCTCCATCAAGACTGTCTCGTTTGTTTTCTTTGCTGTCCATGGAACTCTCAACATCCTTCTTAGAAACCACATCTCGGCTGCCTCAATCTTGTTCTGGCTTTGCTTGTTGACTGTTCACGCCTCGCAACCGTAGAACAGTATTGGTTCTGTATAACATTCAAGAACTCTCTTCCTGATGTTAATTGATGGGCGTTTGTTGGTAAGAATACTTTCCATCTTCTTGAATGTTGTTTTGGCTTGGCCGATTCTGCTGGCTATTTCTGCTGTGCATCTGCCCTCTGGTGAAATGATTGTTCCCAGGTATTTAAACTTATCAACCTGTCTCAAGGTTGTGCCATTTGCTGTTATTTTGCATGAGGGGATTTCATGTTTTTTACTGATCACCATGACTTCAGTCTTCCTGCTGTTTAGTTCCAATCCCTTACCGTTGCTTTCTATTTCAAGTATATTCACAAGGTTTTGTAGGTCCCTTTCACTTTCTGCAATTAGCACGGTGTCATCTGCATATCGAATGTTGTTTATCGTTTTTCCTCCAACCTTTAATCCAGGGTCTTCCTCTAGGTTTCTCATGATGTTTTCGCTGTAAAGTGAAAACAGATCTGATGACAAAACACAACCCTGTCTGACTCCTCTTTTGATGTTTTGGAAAGAGCTTATATCGTTTTTTATTCTCATTGCAGCTGTTTGTTCCCAATACATGTTTCTGATTATTCGTAGATCGTTTCCATCAATATTGAGTCTTTCTAGTTGGTTGATCAATTCTTCATGTCTTACCCGATAGTATAGTCAACAAAGCATAAATATAAATCCTTGTTCACCTCGATTGACCTTTCTATGATAGTTCTTAGGATGTATATGGTATTAATAGTTCCTTTCCCTTCCACAAATCCACACTGTTCATCTGCTATTTCACTTTTGATTCTATTCCTTGTCCTCATCATGATTATTCTTAATAGGATCTTGGTTACATGACTCATCAAACTGATTGTGTGATAGAGTTCGCATTCTGTAGCCCCTGTTTTCTTTGGAAGTGCAATGAAAATTGATTTTGACACATCTTTGGGGATTTTTCCAGTGTCGTAAATATCATTTAAGAGGACTGTTATTTTTTCTATACCGAATTCCCCCAGGACTTCAATCATCTCTGTAGTAATGTTGTCTGGTCCTGGGGCTTTTCCTGGTTTCATCTTTTTCAATGCTGCTCTAACTTCATCTTTCATTATGGGTGGTCCTTCAAAGTTCTTTCTTATAATGTGTTCTGCGTCTCTGTCATCTTGAAAAAGGTCTTTAATGTACTCTCCCTATCTGTCTAATATTTTGTCTTTTTCCACGAGAATCGTACCAACCAGTTGATGTGCTTGTATTTTTCCTGTGGACAATTTCTTCAATTCGGCTGTACATACCCTGAAGATCCGTTTTGTGTTGGTCTCCTAATACTTTGCATTTTGTTTTCAGCCAAGCTTCCTTGGGACAGGTATCAATGCACAGCTGGGGACAAGTGCCAATGTACAGCTAGGGACAGGTATCAATGTACAGCTGGGGACATGTGTCAATGTACAGATGGGAACAGGTGACAATGTACAGCTGGGGACAGGTGCCAATATACAGCTAGGGACAGGTATCAATGTACAGCTGGAGACAGGTATCAATGTACAGCTAGTGACAGGTATCAATGTACAGATGGGGACAGGTATCAATGTACAGCTAGTGACAGGTATCAATATACAGCTGGAGACAGGTATCAATGTACAGCTAGAGACAGGTATCAATGTACAGATGGGGACAGGTATCAATGTACAGCTGGAGACAGGTATCAATGTACAGCTAGTGACAGGTATCAATATACAGCTAGTGACAGGTATCAATATACAGCTGGAGACAGGTATCAATGTACAGCTGGGGACAGGTATCAATGTACAGATGGGGACAGGTATCAATGTACAGATGGGGACAGGTGTCAATGCACAGCTGGGGACAGGTACCAATGTACAGCTGGGGACAGGTGCCAATGTACAGCTGGGGACAGGTACCAATGTACAGCTGGAGACAGGTATCAATGTACTGCTGGGAACAGGTGCCAATGTACAGCTGGGGACAGGTACCAATGTACAGCTGGGGACAGGTACCAATGTACAGCTGGGGACAGGTACCAATGTACAGCTGGGGACAGGTACCAATGTACAGCTGGGGACAGGTACCAATGTACAGCTGGGGACAGGTACCAATGTACAGCTGGGGACAGATACCAATGTACAGCTGGGGACAGGTATCAATGTACAGCTGGGACAGGTGCCAATGTACAGCTGGGGACAGGTATCAATGTACAGCTGGGGACAGGTACCAATGTACAGCTGGGACAGGTACCAATGTACAGCTGGGGACAGGTACCAATGTACAGCTGGGGACAGGTACCAATGTACAGCTGGGGACAGGTGCCAATGTACAGCTAGGGACAGGTGCCAGTTGACAGCCAGGATGCTGTGT
>CM060305.1:173671166-173681166 GCA_030674185.1 Monoplex corrugatus
GGTCGCCAACGCCATGCGGCAGGGCACCTGATGATGATGATGATGATTTTTGCAGAATAAACTAGAATTGTTTATCACTGAATTCAGGAAACTCGAAAATAAAATGAAGCTTCTCACCACTGTCATTACAAGACATTTATTGCACAGTTCAAGTCAGCTTCAAGCTTCTGATGATTGCATTAAAATGTATTCTAGGGAACGACTATAAATATTTAGCAGCTGTGTTAAATGTTTCTTTTTTCCAAGTTCGTTTTTGAAATTTCGATCATCATCATCATCATGTGGCCTGCTGTATGGCGTTGGCGATTATGGTCCTCCATACTAATCTATCCCTTGTCGCTGCAGGTACATCTCCCACTCTCTCTGTCCTTAACCACACTGCAAGTCCGTCCAATACTTTCTCCCTGGGCCTATCTAGTGCTCTTTTTCCCTCAAGCTTTCCTGTTGTGACTAGGTGCTCTAATTTCTCTTGCCTTATAAAATGTCCTATAAATGTTGCATGTCTTTTCCTAATCTTCTTCGTTTACGTTCTTTTCGTACCTGCCTCCTGAAATTTCGATACAGTATACAGTATACATTTACTGCCTTTTTTTTCACGCTGCCTTCCATTCTTGCTGAGAAATGGCTTAAGCGGCACACATGTCTATAGAAAAGCTGACAGGTGCAGTAAGACTGACATGATGATGGCATCAGTACGTAGTCAGCGCACTCAGTTGATTTGACCATCCTGTTTCTGTTTGTATTTGCTCGTTTTCAAAGTCCATTCTTCTTTAGTATGTATTGGCAGAGATATTCATTTCTTCCCTGTAGATGTAGAAAAGCTTTAGAGTTGATCCAATATGACGAATATACATGACTGATATCAAGAAACAGTGATTTCTTCCATTGTCGTGATTACAAAATAACAAGCCTTTTTTTATATATATAAAATAACCAGTCTCTCTATAGGTAAAACGTAGGCTAGGTAGGACCTCAGGACCTGGCCAGCTTATGGGTTTATATGCAGGCTTAAGGCTTGTGCCATGATCACCATGCACATGGCACCTGTGACGTTAGTGCATATAGAATTCGTTCCGAGCGCGGAGACGTCGTCTTGAGAAACTGAAACTGAAACTGAAACTGAAATACAGTGGAAAATACATTTTGATTATGGCTTGGAGTTTCAAATCGGAATGGTGCAAAAAAAGAAAGCATAAAGATAAAACAAAGGGAGACTGAAATTCATTAAAGTTTGATAACCTACCACCATTCGATTTTGTTTGAAGGAAAAAGAAAAAAGACTGCAGGTGAGATGAAAATTGGGATCGAAAAAGAAATGAACCGCACTGTACTTTGCAGATGTTATCGAAGACGATGGAGGTGGGAATATTGTCGTGTGGAGAATAGAAAAATATCATCAAAAACGAAATCCTTCAGAACTTTTCAGTTTTCGTTTGTTTGCTTGCTTGCATAAGTCATGATACTAATTTGATGTTGGGAAGGAAGGACTAAATCTATATCGAGAATGGAGAGTTGAGTATGGACAATTAGCCATTACCCTCAGTGTTTTTCAGTCTCAGTGGGAATCAGGGATTCTTTTATCTGGGTGATTGTGAGAGGATTTCCATGACAACAGCCATGGTGAATATGTAGACTGTGTGTGTGTGTGTGTGTGTGTGTGTGTGTGTCTGTGCGTGTGTATGTGTGTGTGTGCATGTGTGTGCTTGTGTGTGTGTGTGTGAGTGTGTGTATGTGTGTGCGTGTATGCGTGTATGTGCTTGTGTGTGTGTGTGTGCATGTGTGTGTATGTGTGTGTGTGCTTGTGTGTGTGTATGTGTGTGCGTGTATGTGCGTGTGTGAGTGAATGTGTACGTGTGCGTGTGTGTGTGTGTGTGTGTGTGTGTGTGTGTGTGTGTGTGTGTGTGTGTGTGCGTGAGAGAGAGAGAGAGATAAGAGAGAGAGAGAGAATGTATGTGCGTTCTGTGTTTGTGTGTGTGTATGTGTGTGCATGACTGAGTGTGTGTGTATGTGTGTGTGTGCACGTGTGTACATGGCTGAATGTGTGTGTGTGTGTGTGTGTGCGTGAGTGTGTATGAGTGTGTGTGTGTGTGCATGACTGAACGTGTGTGCGTGTGTGTGTGTTTGTCTGTGCGTGACTGACTATCTGTGTGTGTGTGCGCGCGCGAGCGTGTGTGTGTGCACGTGCGCATGCCCGCACGTACGCTTGCTCGAGCTCGCGTGAGGGAGCGTACAAACCAAAATAAACTCACACGCAAGGACATTTTCCGCAATTATGGTTGGATCAACGGGCCTGATAGTTAAAGTAGATAAAACGTCATACTTCCTGCCCGGATGCTCCCCTCCCTCCCCCCCCCCCCCCTATCACAAGGTGGGTAAAAGCTGGAGATTTTTCTGATCTTCTAGGTTTCTAAGAAGGATGTTGAGAGTTCCATGGACAGCAAAGAAAACAAACGAGACACAAGTAGATCATTTATAAGGAAGATTAGGAAAAGACAGGCAACATTCATAGGCCATTTTATGAGGAAAGGGGAATTGGAGCACCTGGTCACAAAGGGAAAGCTGGAGGGAAGGAGAGCACCGGGTAGACCCAGGGAGAAGATACTAGACGGACTTGCAGACTGGCTGAAGACAAGGAGGGTGGAAGAGATGCTTGAGGCAACAAGAAATAGAGACAGATGGAAGTCCATAATCGCCAACGCCATGCGGCAAGGCACCTGATGATGATGATGATGATGATGATGATGAGGTCCACATAAACACAGACCTGTTAGTGCCCTGAGGCCCATCGTCTGTATATATGTATGCACAACATCGAAATAGCACATCACAGATCCTGTAAGTCGTGTCGGTGTCCAGTGGTTTATGAACATATGAACACGTGAAAAAAAACACTCAGCATGCACACCCGCTGAAGATGAAATATGCAGACTGTATAGCGTACTTTCTGTCTGCACAGTGTGGGGGGGGGGGGGGGGGGAAGCAACGCGCATTCAGTTATCCAAGAAAAAGAAATCACGTCCATGGAAAAAAAATTCCTTGGATCTTGACTGACCTTGAACTCCATGTTTTTTTTTCTGGAGCAGATCGATTGACCTTGTCCTGCGTCGTCTACTGTTGGATGGCCCGACCATCCTTTATGTTCTTGTTTACAGTTTGACGCTTTCTTCCGCTTCGCCAACCCGCCATTCCCGTTTAGGCTATTCAGCCTCGCTGGCTGGCTGTCTGTCTGTCTGTCTCTCTGTCTGTCTGTCTCTCTCTCTCTCTGTCTCACTCTGTCTTTGTCTGTCTCTCTCTTTCTCTGTCTCTCTCTCTATCTCTCTATCTGTCTCTCTCTGTCTTTCTGTCTATCTCTCTCTCTCTCTCTCTCTCTCTCTCTCTCTCTCTCTCTCTCTCTCCCTCTCTCTCTCTTAAACAAGGCGAAATTGGGAATAGGCGGAACAGGTTCAACAAATTCAGAATAGGTGACTCAGGATCAACAAAGTAGGAATAGGCGAATGGTTTAAGAAAACAAAAATGCACAAGCCAGACAGCACCAGCGGCCTATATTTACCAACTCATGCAATCATTACATTAAAACAGAGAGAGAGAGATGTATGTATGTATGTATGTATGTATGTATGTATGTATGTATGTATGTATGTATGTATGTATGTATGTATGTATGTGTGTATGTATGTATGAGAGAGAGATGTGTGTATGTATGTATGAGAGACATAAATACATCTCTCTCTCTCATACATACATACACACACACATACATACATACATACATACACACATACATACAACATACATACATACATACATACATAAATACATACATACATACATACATACATACATACATACATCCATCCATCCATCCATCCATCCATCCATACATACATACATACATACATCTCTCTCTCATACGTACATACATACATACATATGAGAGAGAGAGAGATGTATTTATGTATGTATGTATGAGAGAGCAAATGGCACAACCTTGACACAGGTTAATAAGTTCAAATACCTGGGAACGGTCATTTCATCAGACGGCAGATGCACATCGGAAATAGCTGGCAGAATCGGCCAAGCCAAAACAGCATTCAAGAAGATGACAAGCATTCTTACCAACAAATGCCTATCAATTAACATCAGAAAGAGAGATCTTAAATGTTATATAGAACCAATACTGTTGTACGGATGCGAGGCGAGGACAGTCAACAAACAAAGCCAGAGCAGGATCGAGGCAGCCGAGATGTGGTTTCTCAGAAGAATGTTGAGAGTTCCATGGACAGCAAAGAAAACAAACGAGACAGTCTTGATGGAGGCAGACACAAGTAAATCACTCATAAGGAAGATTAGGAAAAGACAAGCAACATCTATAGGCCATTTTATGAGGAAGGAGGATTTGGAGCACCTGGTCACAACGGGAAGGCTGGAGGGAAAGAGAGCACCAGGTAGACCCAGGGAGAGAATGCTGGACGGACTTGCAGAGTGGCTGGGGACGAGGAGGGTGGGGGAGATGCTGGGGGCAACGAGAGATAGAGATGGATGGAAGTCCATGGTCGCCAACGCCATGCGTCAGGGCACCTGATGATGATGATGATGATGTATGAGAGAGAGAGATGTATTTATGTATGTATGTATGAGAGAGAGATATTTATTTATTTATGTATATATGTATGTATGAGAGAGAGATGTGTTTATGTATGCATGTATGTATGTATGTATTATGAGAGAGAGATGTATTTATGTATGTATGTATGTATGTATGTATGAGAGAGAGAAAGATGTATATATGTATGTATGTATGTATGTATATATGTATGTATGAGAGAGAGATATATATATTTATGTATGTATTTATGTATGTATGTAGTATGTATGTATGTATGTATTTATGTATGTATGTATGTATGTATGTATGTATGAGAGAGAGAGAGAGAGAGAAAGAGAGAGAGAGATGTATTTATGTATGTATGTATGTATGAAAGAGAGAGAAAGAGGGAGAGAGAGAGAGAGAGAGAGAGAGAGAGAGAGAGAGAGAGAGAGAGAGAGAGAGAGAGGGAGAAAAAGATGTATTTATGTATGTATGTATGTATGTATATTTACCAACTCATGCAATCATTACAGTAACAGAGAGAGAGACAGACAGACAGACAGAGACAGAGACAGAGAGAGAGAGAGAGAGGTGACGGGCACACAAAGACAGAGCGGGACATCAAGAGATGGACGATGAAAGTGATGTTTATCAGTACGTGAAAAGAGTAGTTTTCAGAATGCGATGGCTCCCTCCTGAACAGACTCCAAACCTCAGAGGCCTTGCCACCTCTCTGCCTTATCCGTCAGTGAAGTCCATTCGTGCCAGTAGACCAGACACGCTTCGTCCGTTTACTCTGAATTGTACTGTACTTTGAAACCAGAAAAACACGAAAATAGAATCAGAACGCGTATTTAATACAACAAGACAAGACAGGCGCTAATTTTCGGCCAACTGGCCTTTGTCTCGTTTCCTGTTTGCTTGAACGCGTGCAGTCGCACTTGTTTCGGATTTTGTAATGAACTTTGTATTTCATTTTACTTTATTTAACCCTTTGACTCCTGCACCCTGTCTACCAACGTCGTGCATTGTCAACCATGCTAACAAAGCAAAAACTTAACCCTTTGACTCCCTCACCCTGTCCACCAACGTCCTGCACTGTCAACCATGCTAACAAAGCAAAAACTTAACCCTTTAACTCCCTCACCCTGTCCACCAACGTCCTGCACTGTCAACCATGCTAACAAAGCAAAAACTTAACCCTTTGACTCCCTCACCCTGTCCACCAACGTCCTGCACTGTCAACCATGCTAACAAAGCAAAAACTTAACCCTTTAACTCCCTCACCCTGTCCACCAACGTCCTGCACTGTCAACCATGCTAACAAAGCAAAAACTTAACCCTTTGACTCCCTCACCCTATCCACCAGCTTCCTGCAGGAAGCTGGTGGATAGGGTGAGGGAGTCAAAGGGTTAAGTTTTTTGTAGTTGGTGGATAGGGTGCAGGAGTCAAAGGGTTAATGAGAACTACTATGATGTGTCTCTTGCTGTATATGTCTCTTGGTCTCTGCGTGACCCCCGACCCCCTTTGGTCCACTTCCCTTCTGCTCTCCCCTTTTGGGTTTTCATGTGCTTTGTGCCCTTCAAAATATTAAAAAATACCTTGTTTGTAACAGATCCTTGGGAGTTAAGGTATTTTTATACTCCCAAGGATCTGTTACAAACAAGGTATTTTTACACTCCCAAGGATCTGTTACAAACAAGGTATTTTTATACTCCCAAGGATCTGTTACAAACAAGGTATTTTTGTACTCCCAAGGATCTGTTACAAACAAAGTATTTTTATACTCCCAATGATCTGTTACAAACAAGGTATTTTTGTACTCCCAAGGATCTGTTACAAACAAGGTATTTTTATACTCCCAAGGATCTGTTACAAGCAAGGTATTTTTATACTCCCAAGGATCTGTTACAAACAAGGTATTTTTGTACTCCCAAGGATCTGTTACAAACAAGGTATTTTTATACTCCCAAGGATCTGTTACAAACAAGGTATTTTTGTACTCCCAAGGATCTGTTACAAACAAGGTATTTTTGTACTCCCAAGGATCTGTTACAAACAAGGTATTTTTATACTCCCAAGGATCTGTTACAAACAAGGTATTTTTGTACTCCCAAGGATCTGTTACAAACAAGGTATTTTTATACTCCCAATGATCTGTTACAAACAAGGTATTTTTGTACTCCCAAGGATCTGTTACAAACAAGGTATTTTTATACTCCCAAGGATCTGTTACAAGCAAGGTATTTTTATACTCCCAAGGATCTGTTACAAACAAGGTATTTTTGTACTCCCAAGGATCTGTTACAAACAAGGTATTTTTATACTCCCAAGGATCTGTTACAAACAAGGTATTTTTGTACTCCCAAGGATCTGTTACAAACAAGGTATTTTTGTACTCCCAAGGATCTGTTACAAACAAGGTATTTTTGTACTCCCAAGGATCTGTTACAAACAAGGTATTTTTATACTCCCAAGGATCTGTTACAAACAAGGTATTTTTATACTCCCAAGGATCTGTTACAAACAAGGTATTTTTGTACTCCCAAGGATCTGTTACAAACAAGGTATTTTTATACTCCCAAGGATCTGTTACAAACAAGGTATTTTTATACTCCCAAGGATCTGTTACAAACAAGGTATTTTTATACTCCCAAGGATCTGTTACAAACAAGGTATTTTTGTACTCCCAAGGATCTGTTACAAACAAGGTATTTTTATACTCCCAAGGATCTGTTACAAACAAGGTATTTTTATACTCCGAAGGATCTGTTACAAACAAGGTATTTTTATACTCCCAAGGATCTGTTACAAACAAGGTATTTTTATACTCCCAAGGATCTGTTACAAACAAGGTATTTTTGTACTCCCAAGGATCTGTTACAAACAAGGTATTTTTATACTCCCAAGGATCTGTTACAAACAAGGTATTTTTGTACTCCCAAGGATCTGTTACAAGCAAGGTATTTTTTTAATATTTTGTTTTTACCCTCAAGATCCAGCAGTCACATTTTGTTTTACCTTTGTGTCCTTCAGTGTGTGTCATTGTGAGTGGTTGTTGTTTTGAATGGTGAGAGTGTGAGATTTGATTTGATTTGATTTGTATATATATGTATATATCAAGATTTGGCACTCTGTGAGCATCATGACTTAATTACTGTGTCTGTTGTTCTTACGGGTTTGGCTTGAGGGAATTTTGCAGTCGTACTGGGATGTGGCTGACTTGCTCTGGTAGACTGTCTTTCTTCCTGTCTGTCTGTCTGTGTCTTTCTGTCTGTGTTCTCTTGTCTCTGTATCTGTCGCGTTCTCTGTCTGTATGTCTGTCACTTTGTCTGTCTCTCTGTTTCTGTCTCTCTCTCTCTCTGTCTGTCTCTGTCTCTTTCTCTGTCTGTCTCTGTCTCTGTGTGTTTCTGTCTGTCTTAATCTCTCTCTCTGTGGCTCTAACTCTCTGTCTCTCTCTTTCTCAGTCTCTCTCCTCTCTTTCTTTTTCAGTCTCTCTATTTCTCTCTGTCTCTGACTCTGTCTCTGTATCTCTCTCTCTCTCCCTCTTTCTCCTTCTCTCTCTGTCTGTATGTGTGTATGCGGGTTTGTGTGTGTGTGTGTGTGTGTGTGTGTGTGTGTGTGTGTGTGTGTGTGTTGTGTGTTTGTGAGTGTGTGTGTGTGTGGTGTGTGTGTGTGTGTGTGTGTGTGTGTGTGTGTGTGTGTGTGTGTGTGTGTGTGTGTGTGTGTGTGTGTGGACGTAGAGCTTGCATTGAAACTTTTCGACTGGGTTGAACACGTATTTCTACATACTTCACGTCTTAGACGAGGGGGTGGGAAAGGGAGAGTAGTAATACTTTGTGGAAAGAGTTGCCAGGGTGTAAGCGGGGGGGGGGGGGGGGGGAGGGGGAGGAGAGGGAAGGAGGAGCTGGGGCCGTGGTATTGCGTGAGGGACTGAGGACTTTGCTGGCGTGCAGGTAATGTTACAGATCTTGCTATTAGACAATTGATGTTTTGGGGTGCAAGATTGGGAGCTGTTTTGTAGGCTTTGGGCGGCTCCGTAGGGCAATACGGACAGCCTAAGTGTGTTTCACTAAAAGATTGGTAAAAGCATGCTGCTTAGAATCCTTAAAGTTAGAGAGGACCTCAGCACCTAACCACAGCATAGAGTTTATATGTTTAAGATTATGGGTTCTGCCACGATCTTTTCAAGGTTGTTGCTGTTGTTGTTGTTGTTGTTGTTGTTGTTGTTGTTGTTGTTGTTGTTGTTGTTATTGTTATTGTTGTTGTTAATGTTTTTCTATCACATTGCATCTATGACGTTGGCACATATCAACCTTTTTTTTTTACAATTATTGGAGGTTTTCCTTGTGATCACCTGTTTTTGTGTTTGTTTGTTTGTTATTAGTCTTTTGTTTTGTTCTGTTTTGTTTTGTTTCGGGTCCCATTTTCCACGTCATCTTATTGGTCACAGAAGCTAAGACAGTTTTCACAATGTGATGATAATGAGGGGATTTGGAGCACCTGGTCACAACGGGAAAGCTGGAGGGAAAGAGAGCACCAGTAGACCCAGGGAGAGAATGCTGGACGGACTTGCAGAGTGGCTGGGAATGAGGAGGGTGGGGCGATGCTGGGGGCAACGAGAGATAGAGATGGTTGGAAGTCCAGGGTCGCCAACGCCATGCGGCAGGGCACCTGATGATGATGATGATGATGATGATGATGATGATGATAATGATGACGATAGGGATGATAGTAATGATTCTATGGAGTTCTAGCTGCTATTGAGACTGTGTGACAGAGCTGTACTCTACGCTCACTATCATAATCTATCCTCGCGTCAGCCGGGCCCAAGGTTTTTGCAGACACCTGCCGTGCTGGTCAAAAGATTTGAGCGACATCCTCAATGACGCATCCGTGAAGTGGATGAGATTATTGCGTGGTCCTAGTCTTCCCAATGAACCGATAACATGTTCATCTCTGGGTAGAAGCTGGTTGTTACCGAAAAATCCCACAACAATTTTTGAAAGGATTGATAGAGGATTCAAACCCACAACTCCCCAGTTGGCAGTCCGTTGTTCTAATCACTACACCACGGCGACTTTGCTCCGAGCGTAGATCTGGTGAGCACACCATTTGACCCTCTACCGCTGGTGTTGTTCCCGCCATTTCCCGTATGATCTGATTTCGTATCTGTCTCTTGGTGTTCTGTTTATTGTTCCGTGGAGACAACTCATTTCAAAGGTTATTCTTTTTTCCTTAGGGTTTTTGTTAATGTCCATGTCTGGCACTGGTGCGTCAGGGTTGGCAAAACAGATTGTGTTAATCAGCTGAGCGGTGGTCTGAAGATTCTGCGAACTTGGACAATTCCCTCTCCATTCAATTCTGCCAGCAATTTTCTGGCAGACTCTCTGAGCCCGTGCTAAAACCTAT
>CM060305.1:173693666-173696166 GCA_030674185.1 Monoplex corrugatus
TCCATCTCTTTTGCACATCTTCCATCTCTTTTGCACATCTTCCATCTCTTTTGCACACCTTCCATCTCTTTTGCACATCTTCCATCTCTTCTGCACATCTTCCATCTCTTTTGCACATCTTCCATCTCTTCAGAACATCTTCCATCTCTTTTGCACATCTTCCATCTCTTTTGCACATCTTCCATCTCTTCTGCACGTCTTCCATCTCTTTTTTGCACATCTTCCATCTCTTTTGCACATCTTCCATCTCTTTTGCACATCTTCCATCTCTTCTGCACATCTTCCATCTCTTTTGCACATCTTCCATCTCTTCTGTACATCTTCCATCTCTTTGCGCATCATCCATCTCTTTTGCACATCTTCCATCTCTTTTGCACATCTTCCATCTCTTCTGCACATCTTCCATCTCTTTTGCACATCTTCCATCTCTTCTGCACATCTTCCACCTCTTCTGCACATCTTCCATCTCTTCAGAACATCTTCTATCTCTTTTGCACATCTTCCATCTCTTCTGCACATCTTCCATCACTTCCGAACATCTTCCATCTCTTTTGCACATCTTCCATCTCTTTTGCACATCTTCCATCTCTTCTGCACATCTTCCATCTCTTCTGCACATCTTCCATCTCTTCTGAACATCTTCCATCTCTTTTGCACGTCTTCCATCTCTTTGCACATCTTCCATCTCTTCTGCACATCTTCCATCTCTTCTGCGCATCTTCCATCTCTTTGCACATCTTCCATCTCTTTTGCACATCTTCCATCTCTTCTGCACATCTTCCATCACTTCCGAACATCTTCCATCTCTTTTGCACATCTTCCATCTCTTTTGCACATCTTCCATCTTTTTTGCACATCTTCCATCTCTTCAGAACATCTTCCATCTCTTCTGCACATCATCCATCTCTTCTGCACATCTTCCATCTCTTCTGCACATCTTCCATCTCTTTTGCACATCTTCCATCTCTTCTGCACATCTTCCATCTCTTTTGCACATCTTCCATCTCTTCTGCACATCTTCCATCTCTTCTGCACATCTTCCATCTCTTCTGCACATCTTCCATCTCTTTTGCACATCTTTAATCTCTTTTGCACATCGTCCATCTCTTCTGCACATCGTCCATCTCTTCTGCACATCTTCCATCTCTTCTGCACATCTTCCATCTCTTTTGCACATCTTCCATCTCTTTTACACATCTTCCATCTCTTTTACACATCTTCCATGTCTTCAGAACATCTTCCATCTCTTGAGAACATCTTCCATCTCTTCTGCACATCTTCCATCTCTTCTGCACATCTTCCATCTCTTCAGAACATCTTCCATCTCTTCAGAACATCTTCCATCTCTTCTGCACATCTTCCATCTCTTCTGCATATCTTCCATCTCTTCAGAACATCTTCCATCTCTTCAGAACATCTTCCATCTCTTTTGCACATCTTCCATCTCTTTTGCAAATCTTCCATCTCTTTTACACATCTTCCATCTCTTTTACACATCTTCCATGTCTTCAGAACATCTTCCATCTCTTGAGAACATCTTCCATCTCTTCTGCACATCTTCCATCTCTTCAGAACATCTTTCATCTCTTTTGCACATCTTCCATCTCTTCTGCACATCTTTCATCTCTTCTGCACATCTTTCATCTCTTTTGCGCATCTTTCATCTCTTTTGCACATCTTTCATCTTTTTTGCACACCTTCCATCTCTTTTGCACATCTTCCATCTCTTCTGCACATCTTCCATCTCTTCTGCACAGGTTCCATCTCTTTTGCACATCTTCCATCTCTTCTGCACATCTTCCATCTCTTTTGCACATCTTCCATCTCTTCCGAACATCTTCCATCTCTTCTGCACATCTTCCATCTCTTCTGCACATCTTCCATCTCTTTTGCACATCTTCCAACTCTTCTGCACATCTTCCATCTCTTCTGCACATCTTCCATCTCTTTTGCACATCTTCCAACTCTTCTGCACATCTTCCATCTCTTCTGCACATCTTCCATCTCAATGCTGACCGTCAACTCTTTCTTCCCGTAACACCCATGATGGTAGCAAGCGGACAGAAAAAAAAGATGGAAAAAATAAGTAAACAAATGAATAAATAAAAACGCTGATATGTGCTTAGATCTTGATGTTCATTTTTAAACTTCCAGTGTATAAAATATCATTATGCATATCCAGTATGCTATATGGAGTTCACAATATGTCAATATTGTCTTTTCATATGTGTACAATTTTTTTGATGGTTATTTTTCGTTGCCACATTGTGTGTTAAATGTCCGTTTATTTGTGAAGCAAAAGACGAATTAAAAAAGCAACAACAAAGAAAAAGAAAATAAATAAGTATTAAATTAACAAAATACATAAATAATAAATAAATAAATAGATAAATCAATAAATCAATAAATGCATAATAAATAAATGAATAAGTGAATAACTGATAAATGAAATAAATAAATAAATGAAAGCAAGTGGATTGTCTGGGTGACCGGTGATAGT
>CM060305.1:173701166-173706166 GCA_030674185.1 Monoplex corrugatus
TCTGTCTCTCTCTTTCTCTCTCTCTCTGTCTCTCTCTCTCTATCTATCTATCTATCTATCTATCTATCTATCTATCTATCTATCTATCTATCTATCTCTGACTTTCTCTTTCTGTCTCTGTCTGTCTTTGTTTCTCTCTCTGTGTCTTTGTGTCTGTTTGTCTGTCTGTCTGTCTGTCTCTGTCTCTCCCTCGCCCTCTGTCTCTCTTTCCCCCTCCTCTCTGATTCTGTCTCTCGTTTGTCTCTCTCTGTCTGTCTGTCTGTCTCCTTCTCCCCTCTTCTCTGTCTCTCTATCTCTGTCTCTCTTTCTCTCTCTGTCTCTATCTCTGTCTCTCTTTCTCTCTCTGTCTCTCTCTATGTCTCTCTCTCTGTCTCGATCTGTCTATTTGTCTCTGTCTCTCTCTCTCTGTGTCTCTCCTCTCTGTCTTGCTCTGTCTCTCTCTGTCTCTCTCTCTGTCTCTGTTTGTCTGTTTCTCTCTCTCTCTCTCACTTTCTCTTTCTTTTTTCTTTTTTTACACACACATGTTCTGTTCCTCCCCCCTTCTCTCTACCTTTCTCACACGTACTCACACATTACACACATACACACACACACACACAGACATAGTTATCACTGTTTTATTTCCTCATCTTGTGCCTTTCTCACACGTACTCACACATTACACACATATACACATAAACACATACATATTAATCACTGTTTTATTACCTCTCATACACACACACACACACACACACACACACACACACACACACACACACACACACACACACACACACACACACACACACACACACACACACACACGCACACACACACACATAGTTATCACTGTTTTATTTCCTCTTCTTGTACCCTTTCTCAAATGACAACAAATGCTTTTACTCTTTGATTTTCTTATGGATGTGTTACATTGTCGATTTTTAATGTTTCGTTTTCAGTATTTTTAGTTCTGGAAGATAAGACATATACAGGGGGTGCAAAAGTAGGTATACAGTAAGTATCACATCATTATTATAATGCTTAATTCCGCTCTCGATTAGAGGAGTGTGTGAATACCGACGGCAAGCAGTTTGAGTATCTGAGGGATTAAGGCTGCTTGTTAGTACATGTATATGCAATATTCATTAGTTTGTATAATAAATGCAATGAGTATTGTACGTGTTTTCTTTTTTCATAATTGTATACCTACTTTTGCATCCCCCTGTATTAGCGACAGCAAGTTTGAAGAATGGCTTTCTGTCTCTGTCTATGTGTCTCTGTGTCTGTCTGTCTGTCTGTGTGTCTGTCCAACGTTCTATGTTCTACAAGAAATATGATTTTGGTGCTAGTATTTGTGTATTCATAGACATTATCTTTGTTTTATTAATAGAATCAATGATACTGATTAGAGTGATGCTTCCTGAAAGCTATATCTCTATATGTATGTGCCTCTGTTTGTCTGGCTGGCTGGCTGACAGATAGATAGATAGATAGATAGATAGATAGACATACAGATAGATAGATAGACAGACAGATAGACATACAGATAGATAGATAGATAGATAGACATACAGATTGATAGATAGACAGACAGATAGACATACAGATAGATAGATATATAGATAGATAGATAGATAGATAGATAGATAGATAGATAGACAGATAGATAGATAGACAGATAGATAGATAGATAGATAGATAGATGGATAGAGAGATAGAGAGAGAGATAGGTGGATAGATAGATAGGTAGATAGATAGATAGATAGATCGATAGATAGATAGACATACAGATAGATAGATAGATAGATGGATAGAGAGATAGAGAGATAGAGAGAGAGAGATAGGTAGATAGATAGATAGATAGGTAGATAGATAGATAGATATATAGATAGATAGATAAATAGATACAGACAGATAGATAGACAGACAGACAGATAGATAGATAGATAGATAGATAGATACATAGATAGATAGATAGATAGATAGATAAATAGATAGATAGATATAGATAGACAGATAGATACACAGAGAGAGAGGGAGGGAGGGAGGGAGGGAGGGAGGGAGCCTGAAGTTCTCTTTCAATGGGCTATTGTTTTTAAATGAATGAATTAACTCATTTTCTTTTTCTGTCTCTCTCTCTCTCTCTCTCTCTCTCTCTGTGTGTGTGTGTGTGTGTGTGTGTGTGTGTGTGTGTGTGTGTGTGTGTGTGTGTGTGTGTGTGTGTGTGTGTGTGTGTGTCTGTCTGTCTGTATGTCTCTCTCTCTCGTCTCATCTCATTTTATTTTATATCATATCCCAATATTCCAACACGGGTAGTCTCTTTGTGATCTTATTCTCTGGTGCCGCAGACTGTCTGGCTCTTGTGAGAAAGCCCTGGATTCAGGGTGTTATGTGTCGAGTTCAGTGCCAACCCTGCTACATAAACACTGTACTGTTTGCTGCCCATCTTAATGCTCCAGTCATCCTGGTGATGCCACTATACTGCTTCTTACCTTCAGTCCAAAGAAATTACCTGTGTTGGAATATTGGAATATGATATGAGAGAGAGAGGGAGAGGGAGAGAGAGACAGACAGACAGACACAGACAAAGACGGAGACAGAGAGAGACGGAGAGACAGAGAGAGACAGAGAAAGACAGACAGATAGACAGACAGACAGAGAGACACACACAGAGAGAGAGAGAGAGAGAGAGAGAGAAAGAGAGAGAGAGAGAAAGACAGACAGAGAGTGAGAGAAAGAGAGACAGAGAGAGAGAGAAAGAGAGGCAGAGACAGAGAGAAAGAAAGAGACAGAGAGAAAGAAAGAGACAGAGAGAAAGAAAGAGAGAGAGAGAGAGAGAGAGAGAGAGAGAGAGAGAGAAACAGATAGACAGATAGACAGGCAGACAGACACACAGAGGCAGATACATATAAAAGTATAACAACTTTTCAAGATCTTACCACAGTTTTTCAAGATCTTACCACATCTTTTCAAGATCTTACCACATCTTTTCAAGATCTTACCACAACTTTTACAAGATCTTACCACAACTTTTACAAGATCTTACCACAACTTTTACAAGATCTTACCACAACTTTTACAAGATCTTACCACAACTTTTACAAGATCTTACCACAACTTTTACAAGATCTTACCACAACTTTTCAAAATCTTACCACAACTTTTACAAGATCTTACCACAACTTTTACAAGATCTTACCACAACTTTTCAAAATCTTACCACAACTTTTACAAGATCTTACCACAACTTTTCAAAATCTTACCACAACTTTTACAAGATCTTACCACAACTTTTACAAGATCTTACCAAACTTTTCAAAATCTTACCACAACTTTTACAAGATCTTACCACAACTTTTACAAGATCTTACCAGCACAAGGAGTCTGCCAGATAACTACTCTCAGATTTGGGTGGGACAGAACTGTAGTCACCAGAACAATTAGAATCTGAAATCCACACTGATGCTCCCCATGTCATCTCAACGGAATTGACACGTATCAGCCTGTCACGCTGGCCATGATGGAATGGCTTTACTCACAGGAGGCGTAGACACACACATATGTACTCCAATGGGTCAGCCATCGCTGCCGTGACCAACGGGAGAGCAGGTACCGTCATCAACTTCCCAGAAGCTTACACCACAATTGCCAGACTTCTTACGTGTAAACAAGGCACCACCTGTCCAGCAGGAACAGGCGCACTCACTCAAGCAGCCTCCATGATTTACAAAACACGACACGCGCTGTCAAGTGGTTTTCCTCTCAGATGCCCTCTCTGTTCTCCAGGTCCCGGGGAATGACAAGCCCCCCCCCCCCCCCCCCTCTGACCAAAGTCTGACAGAAATCAGAAAAGTAGACTTCCAACAGATCCCTGGCGGTAACCAGTCGCCATGGTGTAGTGGTTAGCGCCGCGGACTACCGATTGGAAGGTTGTGGGTTCGAATCCCCATCAATCCCTTCAAAAATCGATGTCGGATTTTTCGGCTCTAACCGGGTCCTACCCAGAGTTGGGTGTGGTATGGACTTTTTGGGAAGACTGGGACCACACAGTGGAGACTCATCCACTTCACGGATGCGTCATTGAGGGTGTTGCTCAAATCTTCTGACCAGCACCGCAGGTGTCTGTATCTCTCCCCGGCCTTGTTGACACCACGATTTGTTATGATAGTAAGCGTAGAGTAGAGCACTGTGACGCAGTCTCAGTCTTAGATGGAACTCCATAGTATCATGATTATTATCCTCATTGACATCATTATCATCATCATCATCATCATCATCATCATCATCATTGTAAAAACTGTGCCAGCTTCTGTGGCTATGGAGGTGGCGTAGAAAATGGGACGAAATAAAAGATGAGTACAAAGGTAACGTCCCTGAGTGCGATTATTCTAAACAGAAAGATCCCTGGCGATTGTAGGATACTAGAAAGCCAGACGGTAGATAAGCTGGCAAAAGAGGAGCCCAGGAAGACCAAGCAGACAACAGCGTCAGCCACAGTGAGAAGACAAACGCCATGAGATCACCCATAAAGTCACGGACAGAAAGGGACAACTACCACCTTCTGTCAAGAGAGCAGCAAGTGGTCCTGATGAAGCTCCACACCATCCACAACTGGCTCAACATCCACATCAACAAGTTCAAACTGACACCTCCGTCAACTCGCCCCTGCAGTCAAAGGACTAAACAGCTGGCCACATACTGCACCGATGTTGTCTGTATCAGGTGGAGCGACAGGAGATCTGGCAGACAATAAGTCCTCTGACCACCAAGCTCAATGGCAGCTTACAGAAATTGGAAAAAAGGTCACATTCATCGACAGAGATGGCCTGACCATGAAGATGACGAACGAAAGGAGAAAGAAGAAGAAAGAAGAAGAAAAAGAAGAAGAAGGAGGAGGGAGAAAGAAGAAGAAAGAAGAAGAAGAAGAAAGAAGAAGAAAGAAGAAGAAAAAAGAAGAAGAAGGAGAAAGAAGAAGAAGAAGAAGGAGAAAGAAGAAGAAAGAAGGAGGAGAAAGAAGA